>JAOSBP010000002.1:9520185-9538931 GCA_027563825.1 Erythroxylum mucronatum | reverse complement strand
ATCAAAATGATAATTCCACCCAACTACTTCGTTCACCTAACAACATGATCCATTAAATAAGCATAGGGTTCCTAAGACTATTTTTGATATATTGTGCCTGTACTAGACCAGAGAATGCAAAACGTTTTTCTCATTTATTACACAATAGAAAATTATACATACATTTGAAAATTCAGTAGCTTTTCAATTCCCATGTTAAGAAATAAAGTCAAAGGTACAAAAGAATACAGAGCTTAATTATTGGCAGATAGTTTCACATAAACATAAAATGCATCATCCAGACAAGTTTGCTGTGATAGGGCATTATTGGGTTTCGGTGTCAAAAAAGCACTAGTCAAGCCAAAGGAGTTCAATTCACGTGAATAATTGCCTGAATTAAACTTACAAAGAATGTGAGTTTTAAACCCAATAATGAATTCAATTCTTCTGTATTTTTTGGTTCCAAATAAGGGAATTGAATTCAATTACAATATTGAATATTGAATTCAATTCCAAACAGGCTATTAGTAAAAACGTCTTGGCAGATCTTTGATTTAAGTATGTTTTCATAACATCTCTAAGGAATGGTCGAATTAGTAGAGTGAACAAACATGGGGCTCAAAAGTCGTGTTCGATTTCTCCTACTTACGCTCTCCCGGTTAAGCCTATCGTACAGAACTTGCTTAGTACAAAATACCGATTGATGTAATTTGCAAACTATTGCGTCAATCCGAAGATTTACCCAATACGTATCCAAAAGATAATGACTGTGAATTCCTCCGTTTCAAAAAAAAGGAGATTTAAGAGAAAAATATAGGCAGCTCAAGGTTGCGGATGAGAACAAACACTAACCCAGAAATTTCCATTGATTTCGTGACAACGTAAACTAAGCAATTTAATGCCTTCCAAACAAATTGAAGGTAACAATTATAGAATCGTGAAAAGAGAAAACGAGAAAAAGGTGGCCTCTTAGCAATGACTGGGTATTCAATCACGAACACAGTAATTGAAACAATAATTCCTATGCTTTGGATTTAAGAATCAACGTGGTTCACTGTTCAGATAACCACGTTCAGATACCTCTTTGCCTAAACAGCTCTTCACTTGGCACTAGCAAGCTGGGTGCGGAGGAGCTTGGCAGCAGCAACCATGTACTGGAGAGCTGGCTTCACCTCACCATACTTTCGGGTCTTCAATCCACAGTCAGGGTTAACCCACAAGATGTTCTTCTCAAGAACTGCGAGCATCTTGTTAATTCTGTCAGCAATCTCCTCAACTGATGGTATTCTAGGAGAGTGAATGTCATAGACTCCTGGACCAATTCCGGCACCATACTTCACTCCCTCGCGGAAGACAGAGAGGAGCTTCTCATCAGAGCGAGAGTTTTCAATGGTAATCACATCAGCATCCATATCAATAATTGAATGGATAATGTCATTGAAGTTGGAGTAGCACATGTGAGTGTGGATCTGTTATTAACAGAAATAAACCAAGTAAGTTGGAAAGATACTGTTCTGCAAGATTGCTGCTAGTGCAAGGGCTTTCAAAAGAAACCTGGGTAGCATCTTGAACACCACAGTTTGTGATCCGGAAGGAGTGAACTGCCCATTCCAAGTAGAAAGCTTGCTCAGATTTCCGAAGAGGTAGCCCCTCTCTTAAAGCAGCCTCGTCAATTTGAATGATATTGATGCCAGCCTTCTCAAGATCCTCCACTTCATCCTTGATGGCCAAAGCTATTTGATAGCAGGTTTCAAATCTGTAAAATCAGAATTGCGTAATAGTAAAAACAATGTAATCAAATAAGGTATTAAAACTACAAACTGTTCCCTTCTCTTCCAGCCAATACCTGGGTTGGTCATTTCGGACAAATGACCAGTTGAGGATAGTGACAGGGCCTGTAAGCATTCCCTTCATTGGGCGGGCAGTCATGCTCTGAGCAGCAGAAGACCAAAAAACAGTCATTGGCTTGGGGCGGCTCACGTCACCGTAGATGATGGGTGGCTTCACACATCGAGATCCATAAGATTGCACCCACCCATTGACAGTGAAGACAAATCCTGACAATTGCTCCCCGAAGTATTCAACCATATCATTCCTCTAAACATCATTTGAACAAAGTTCCAGATCAGAATGTCACTTAAACATCGTTTTGTGTAAAAGCACAGAAGCGTCAACAAATTCCTATCTGCTCCTTTTCTTACGCACCTCAGGCTCTCCATGAACAAGAACATCAATATCAAGCTCCTCTTGGAGTTTCACGACCTTGCTGATTTCCTCCTTGATGGCTTTAACATAATCATCCTCAGAGATCCTTGAGACAATAACGGAAATCATATCAATGATAAACCTCCTAATTTTGTGGCAAAAAATAATAACATTTCTTATCTTGACTAACTTGTTGGCCTTATATTCGCGGCGGACTCTCCTGAGTTCCAACGTTTGAGGGAAGGAACCAATTGTGGTGGTTGGGAGAATAGGAAGGTTAAGCTTCTTCTGTTGAGCATCTAGCCTAGCACTAACGTTGGTAGCACGGCGGTGGTCAGAACCCTTCAGAGCAGCAGCCTAGAAAAAGCAGCATCAAAAGTAATGGTAAGTACTAGGTACAAAGAATTAAAGCAAAGAAATCATCTGAATATGAAAGCCATAAGGAGAAATCACAGAAATACTTACAGCCTTTTGGACAGCCCCATTAGTCACCCTTGGGGAGGATTTTCTTGAAGCCTGGGCAGCAGCATTGGCAGAGAAGAAAGCCTGTTGAAATAGTAAAGTTTTTAGATTGCAGAAAAAAAATTGCCAAGTATAGAAGAAGTGTTATGAGGCAGAAGTAACTATTAGTTTAGGTTCCCCAGCAAAGTCTCAAAATGAACAACCACCTAAGTCAGCAAAATATTTTTATTCACCTAATTATCAATCAAAATAGGGGCTCCATTAATTATGTGTATCCGATTCCAAGGGGCAGATTTAACACAAGGAAAATACCTCATCCTTCTGACCTCCCAATGCCTTGGCCAAGGCATTCACTTCAACAACTTTCTGGGCAGCAAATGCAAGCCAGGATTTGATCTCCTTGTCCAACTTGGTCTCATTGACAAGATCAACAGCAGTGTGAAGAAGTGAGCAAGAGGTGGAGACCACCAGTTTGTCTACATGGACAAAGCACCAACAACTCAGAAAGGCTATAAACATCTATTAACATGTGAGGTAAATGTAACAAAGGATATAAATGGTACCTTTGCCAACGACGCTCTCAATTGCTTGCAACGTGTTTAGAGAAGCAGCAAGGTCGTTAGCCCAGATGTTCCTTCCATCAACCACACCAGCAAAGAGATATTTATCCTTGGGGAAATCAGCCTTGATCAAGTCCAGTGTCTTAGTTCCCCGAACCAAATCAAAGCCGTATGCAGTTACACCCTTCAGAGAGGTAAGGGTCTTGTATGCTTCCGCAGGAATATCAGCAAAATAGGTCTCAATGAGAACATTCAAACCAGATAGAGTAGACTCTAGTTCAGAATAGGCAGCAGTAAATGCTTGCAATTTGTGAGAATTAAGATCCAATACAACTGTGGGTTCATCAAATTGAATCCAACATGCACCAGCTGCTTTAAGCTCTGAGATAACTTCCCTGAAGGCAGTAATGAACATTATCAGAACTTATAGGTTGTGAATAGCATAACTAGAAAATTCATCGGCTGAACTCGTAAACATTGATTTCTTACTTGTAGACTGGAAGAATTTTGTCAAGGAGGGAGAGAAGAGAGAAAGTCTTCTCAACGCCCTTAGCAGGCTTAGACAACAACAAATAGGAAACAGGGCCAATAAGGACTGGAATAGTGTCAACTCCAAGCTGCAACAGAGAGATGCAGACCTTAAAATCAATAAATGCATATAAAAGTTGACCCCAGAAATCAGGGAAATTTGCAGTCTCTAAACAATTATAAAAAGATTGTACATGTTTACAGAGCTTATACAGAATTTACAAATGAAATGTAGCCGTGACCTTTTCAGCACTATACAAGTCAAAGTAAAGCACCCACATATGAATTTCAAGTATAAGATTTCATCTCACAAAACATATAATTAAAGATTAGGAATATATATATATATATATATATATTAATGAAATAATGTGCCACCAATCTCTGCATCTCCAGATAACAACATAACAGGTGTTCATGTTAACTGCGTCACAAATTGCAAAATTTACATTTATGACTAATTCAAGGTTACTAGGACATACCGCCTTGGCCTCCTTATATTCAGTCACTGCCTTGTGAGAAGCATAAGAGAATTTGACATCAGGTCCCAATTCGGGTACAATAAAGTGGCTGATCCAGGAAAACACAACCAAAAACATGAAAATCTTAGAAACTGATACACCAAATTGTAACTAAAATGCCTTAAATTCAAAAGCCAAATATGCCATTGAGAGGTCACTTACTAGTTGGTATCGAACCACTTGGTCATTTCCATAGCAGGGACCGAGGCATTTCCTCTAGCCATCGAGAAATAAAAGTCGAACCCAATCTCACCACCATTCCAGCCATATCTAGGTGGGACAGCACCCAACATTGCGGTGGCATCAAGCACCTGGTCATAGAAAGAGAAAGTGTTGCTAGGGATGTACTTGATCCCAGCATCAAACATTTGCTTCCAGATGGATGCCCTGAGATCAGCTGCCACCTTTTGCAAATCTTCAGCACTGCTCTTCTTATCCCAGAAAGATTCCAATGCAAATTTGAGCTCCCTCTTGGGGCCCATGCGAGGGTATCCAACAATATGAGATGACATTTTTCTGTTGCATTGTGACAAAACATCATTACAATTCAGTTTCCTAGATCTAGAAAGAAATAAAGCGAAAATACTGAAAGCAAAAGCTTTAGAACTGCGCACACTGAAGGAGAGTATGAGGACTTGACAGTCAATCTATAACATATAAGAAATCAGTGACATCTACAAATGATATCTTATGCAAGAAAATGTTTCTGATTTATTCTATTCAGAAGCGTTTTAAGTATTACGTTGGGATCACAAAAGCAGAATATTAATGCCAAAATCACAACTCAATTCACTACAGATGCTTAGTACCAACTTCAATCAACAGCAAGACACTACATTACACCTGGATTTAACTGCCCAAAAAGGAAAAAATCGATTAGGAGAGCTACTATAACTGGATCCATATTGTACTAGGTTCGACATACGTTGTAAGCCACAAGAAAAAGTAACCATCCCAGATAAATTACTAAATCCAGTTCTGAAGAGATTAAATAAAGAAGACATAATGGCAAGACAGCAATATCCAAAAACCCAATAACAGATCTAACATCTGAAAATATAAGAAGATGTAGACGGTAAATGAATCGAAAAATATTTTAAGAACCAACATGTGGTTAATGAATGGCTAAGAATGCTTAACAAATCAACATACACAAAGATACGGAACACTTGTGATTTACATAAAGATAGCCGTCGCTTTCAATTTTAGCCTTGAGGAAAGTAAGATCTCATTAATCACAATGATCTAAGATCTATATGTACTAAATTTACGTATATAATAACCAAATCAATAAGAAGACAACACTAATACATACGGAATAGTGAAGCCATATTACTATCTGTACTAGCAAATACCAATCGATGCTTGGACAGTGCACCACAGGAGAGAAAGAACAATAAGGAAAAAATTAACACATCCAAAACCGGATCTATATCAATAACCAGAGATCCAGCAGGAAATTTGTAAGACAAAAAGCGTAAACAACCAGGATCTGCCAATCAAACAGCCAAACCGATCGTAACCAACATCTCAAAAACAGCTTAAGTCCAAACAACCCCTTTTCACGTTTCACTAGAAACCAACACCAACATCTAAAAAACAGTTGAAGTCCAAACGGGCAACTAACCAATCACTTAAAAAACAGAAGTTCAATTTCCAAAGTTAAAGCACACGAAATGCAGTAGATGCTTCTCTTCACACCACGAGTAGAAGTGGATGCACTGAACAGATCCAGTAACAGAGAAACTAAACTTAAAGCAAGACTCAAAGGAATTCGAAACAGAAAACACGATCTAAAAGGATGGAGACAAGAACAGTTAGAAATGAAACAAGAGCGGGGCTTAAAACAGAGGGACAAAATGAGTGGATGAATGGGAGTCCAATGGAAGGAACCGAAGCGCACCTTTCGGAATGGAACCGAAGATCAAGTGAGACTGGTTCCTGTTAAAGAAGAGCTTGATTGAGAGATAGAGGGAGGGAGGAGCACGAGTAAAAATGATGGACCGTAGTGTTATTTATAGGTGTTACGGTCGCCCCGTCGGTAGATCTGAGATGCGAATGCCGAATGCGATTGCCCTCTCTTTGTCCTTTTTTTTCTTTTCTGTAGATATTATGTAGAGAATTATTTCTTTTATGTGGTTGGTTGGAAATTATTGGGTCCCACAAGTTGTGGTTGGTTTTGGGAATTTGTGGAAAATATTTTATTGGTGTGTGAATGTCTGACTTTCGGCCTTAAAAAATTAGCATTTGATATTTAATATTTTAATTAACACAATTTCAATTAGATTAATTTAGTTAATGAATTTAGCATATAATTGGGAGAAATATTAGATTAGAAAGGAAAATTATTTGTTTAATAAAATATACTTATTATTTCCTCTTTCTTTGTACATATAATATTACGGCCAAGAGTAATACTAATACGACGTGGGGATGCATGATAATTTAACGCCAACCTCATTGTAGCGGTAAACTACTAACGTTAATAATTACCTATATAATAATAATAATAATATCTGCAAGCGAGAAAGTTGGTGGCTGGGGTTGGTGGAGGAGTTGTGGCGATGGCACTACTTTTATGTTTATATTACTATTTACTAGAATATCCCTGCATTTACTTGTAAACAAAAAATGAACCAACATTTGAGATTTGAGTGAGCAGGTGGAGTGGTCCCATACCAATATTTTACTCTTCGAACAAGTGATGGAAAAGTTGAAGCAGCAGCCTAGTTTGAATGTTTTTGCAATTGGGTAAATTTTATTACACAATAAAAACTTAATTTCGCTGAGACTTAAATTTTGGAGGGTAAATTTTATTATAAATATTTGCAATATCAAGTAACAAGTACAAGTACATGTCTTATGTTGGTGGTCGTTCATCATCGATGTTGAAGCAACTAAACCTAAAGCTAACAAGCTTTATCTCATACACGTCCTCAAAATTACAAGAAAAATGAACATAAAAAAAACAAAAGAAATATTACTTGGCAACAAGTGCCAAATAAAGCGATCTGCATATAACAAAGATATCCTTGTCAAAGAATGAGCGGCTCTATTAACATTTCGAAAAGTCTACAGGAAGGACAGATGTTGGAAGTGAGTCTTCAGCTTCTAACAATCAGCAAACACTAACCCAACTTCAGAAAAATTAGAAGAACCAGAATTTATCTTATCGATTACTTCTAAACAATCTGATTCTAAAATAACATTATCCAAATTAAGGCTTTTGATCCAGGCTAAAGCTTCTCTAATTGAAATTGCTTCTGCTAGAGTGGCATTAGAGCAAAAGGGAATGTATCCCGAAAAACTCAAGATAAAGTTACCGTGGTGGTCCTGAATAATAGCCCCAAAACATGACTTGTTTCCTCTTTTAACAAACGAAGCGTTAACATTGCATTTGACCGAACCATTCGAAGGTTTCTTCCAATATAGAGTACGACTTAGCTTGTTAGAGACAATATGCACTTAAGCAAACGTAGTTTTCGCTTCTTTTCAGTCTCTGAGATAGTAATCTGGAAATGAAACAATAGTATTCCACGGAGTATCTTTTTGTTTCCAGCAAAAGAGATTCCGATGAAACCAAAGACTCCAGCAGATAGTGAGGGCTCTATCTTTAAGATCCAAATTATTGCCACACAACTAAGAGATAATACAGTCCTTAATAACAGCACCAAATAAAACAATACCTGGAGACATCCATGTGTTTCTAGCATGAGGGCAAGTAAGCAAAACATGATCCATCGTCTCCATTACTCCACAACATGAACAAGAAAGATCCAGAGTAACACCATGCGTCAGGATGCGCTGCTTATAAGGAACAAAGTCACACAAAATTCTCCAGGTAAACTATTTAATTTTTGGCGGGAGATGAGCACCCCAGATAACGTTCCACGGGCCCTCCATAACATGAGCTTGAATATCTGGAAAATGAGAAATAGCAACTCTATATCCAGACGTCACACTATAAATCTCATTCCTGAAGTGATGCCAGCAAAGAGTATCCTTCGACATAAAAGGCAAAATGGGAATTTGGAACACCTATGAAGCCTCTTGAGGAGCTAGGATGCTAGTAACCAGATAATGATCCCAAATCGAATTACTATCATCAATCAACTCATTAACTATCATCTCAGTCATACGATGCAAAGGATTCGAAAGAAAAAAATTAGAATCATTGATCAACCAAGGATCTTTGAACACCGAGATAGAAGCACCATCACCCACACGCCATATAACACCCTAATCTAAAAGAGTTTTAGCTAAATAGATGCTTTTTTCAAATAAGACTAGGATTTCTTCCTTCCTTTGCATTAAGAAAATCACAGTTCGAAAAATACCTAGCTTTAAAAATCTAGCTCGGTAATGAATCTGGGTATATTAAAAATCGCCAACCTTGTTTGCATAGCATCGCAAGATTAAAACACTTCAAATCACGAAAGTCTATACCTCCTAATTTCTTAAGAACACAAAGTCTCTCCCATTTACCCAGTGGATTTTAGCGCGGTCACCTGAAGATGAACCCCACCAAAATGAATTCATCATTTTATGTAAATCATCACAAATGCCCATAGGAATCCGAAACACGCTCATACAAAAAGTAGGAAGTGCTTGAGCAATTGTCTTCAAAATAATTTCATTGCCTGGTCTTAAGAGCAATTTGTTCTTCCAACTAGAAATTCTTTTACTTAAGTGATCTTTTAGGAAAGCAAAAACCTACCTTTTATTTCTCCCAACCAGCGAAGGTAACCCAAGATAACGACCATGGGTAATTGGATTAAAAACCCCCAAAATAGTAGTGACAGCCTATCTAACATCTTGCTTCGTATTAGAGCTAAACATAATGCCCGACTTTTGCAAATTGATTGCTTGACTCGAAGCTTTTTCATAGATAGAAAGAATATTCTTAAGTTGACCACATTCATTGGGAGAAGCTCTGAAGAAGAAAAAGTTGTCATCTGCAAAGCAAAGATGAGAGATAGTAAGGGGCACCATGACAAATACTAACCCCATGAATATCACTTCATAACTCTACTTTTCGCAAAAGAACAGAGAGATCTTCAACGCACAAAATGAAAAGATATGGGGAGAGAGGATCCCCTGTCTAAAACCCCTTCCCGGATTAATAGGCCCCACACTATTGCCATTGAAGGCCACAAAATGTTAAACAGTGATCACACAAAGTTTAATCCAACTAACCCACTCAGCATCAAAACCCAACCGAAGCATAATAAATTCCAAATAACTCCAATCAACCCTGTCTTAAGCCTTGCTATTATCGATTTTAAAAGCAACATCCCCATTTGAACCACGTCCTCTATTTTTCATATAATGAATCAGCTCAAAAGCAACCATAATATTATCAGAAATTAAACGACCCGGAACAAAAGCCGATTGCATAGGAGAGATAATTCTGGGCAAAATAATCTTGAGTCTATTAGCTAGGACCTTTTTAATAATTTTGTAAATCATATTGCACAAAGCAATAGGCCTCAAATCCTTCATACTACTCACGTTCACTTTTTTCCAAATAAGAACAATAGTAGTATTATTTAAAGAAACAGGAAACTCACAATTATTGAGCCAAGAATAGCTTTGAGCAAAAATGTCTCCTCCAACAATATCCCAACACTTTTGAAAAAATGTCGGATTCATGCCATCAAGACCAGGAGCTTTATCCGGATGCATATAAAAAAATTGCTTTCTTAAATTCTTCTATGGTGAAAGGAGCAAGAAGATGAGCATTATCTCGATCATTAATAACAAAATTAATGCAAGAAAATTCTTCAAAAGTGTTATTTCCGATAGGAGCTACAAACAAATTTGAAAAATAATCCAAAACGATAGCATTCATAGTATCACAACTCGAAAAAGAATTACCAGAGTCATCCTCTAAGTCATAAATTTGATTAATCCCCTTGCGCTTCGAAGCTTGAGCATGAAAAAATTTAGAGTTAGCTTCACCATAATTAAGCCAAAAGATTTTTTGATCTTTGCTTCCAATAAATTACTTCTTGGGCTAACAAATTCGACAGCTCAGCTTTAAGATTCAACAAATATGGATCACAAACGTTAGTTTAGCGCAACAAAACCATCTACTTCTTGATTTCATCAATCCTGGTTTTAACATTGCTACCTAATGTTTTATTCCAACAAGTAATAGAGGTGCTGCACGCTGTGATTTTCTCCATGACACCAGTGTTATTACAGCTGGTCCAAACAGAGGAAACAACATCCATAAAACCATTTTCAGCTAACCACTTGTTCTCAAACTTAAACCTACTAACTTTCATGATAGGAAAACTAGTATTTGCATAAAGTTTAATAGGATTATGATCAGAATAAGAGCCTACTAGACTAAACAAATTGTGGTAAAGGAAATGACAAACCTAATCAGTCGAAACAAACGCTCTGTCCAGACGTTCCAGAACCAAATTATTCGAACCTCGCCTACACTCCCAAGTAAACCTGAAACCAGTTAAGGGGATTTCAACTAAGTTACAGTCCAAAATACACTCCCTAAACCCATCAAAGAGCACTTTAGGATACTCATTACCTCCAACCTTCTCATTAGCAGATATGAGATTGTTAAAATCACCCAAACAAACCCAAGGAAGGTGACAACGATGAGAGCGAGATTTCAATAACTCCCAGCTTGCTCGTTTTCTGTTATTTTCAGGGAAACCATAAAATCCAGTGAGCCTTCATTTAAAATTGTCCGAATTAACAATCCCTACATCAATGTGATTACTAGAATAACTCAAAATAGAGACATTTTTATTACAATTCCAAAGGAGGGCAAGACCACCACTACGACCAATTCGGTCTACACAAAAACAACAATCAAAATTTAAAATAATGCGAATAACCTCCATTCTACTAGAGGAAACAAGAGTCTCACTAAGAAAAAGAAAATTAGGCTTATTTTGTCTAACAATGTCCTTCAACGCAGTGACTGCACGGGGGTTGCCTAGGCCTCGACAGTTCCAAGCAATGTAGTTCATAGTGCTCGGTGGGTCTCTTGCGAGAGACCAGCCATTGGAGTTGAAGTAGAAATTTGCTGACTTACTGAAGAGGAGGAAGCTCTACTATCATTCATCCCATTGACTTGATTGCTGTTGTCTGCACAAACACGAAGGCATTTTTTGTTTCATCAACGTCTATAACTGAGGTTTCCTTAATTATATGGGTTTCAGCAGGATGAGTAGTGCTAGATGTTATATCTGACTCGAAAACAGGAAGGTCCATATTAGAAGGCCCACTAACTGGAGAAAATTTAAATTGCCGTGGATAAAACTCTTAACTGTTGACAACTTTCACTTTCGTGTTTCCTTCCTTATCAGCTTTTTGAAATCCTTAATTCTTGGAGCTAAATCCCTTAGATCCCTGATTGGATGGATCACGTCTCCATTAATTGGGGTGGATTCTATTTTGAGATCAAACCTTTAACTGGATATCCTCCATCCATTCTCGTTTGTTCGCTTCTTCCAGCAGCTCCGTAAGCTTTTTGCAACTGGTTTCACTGTGACCAATAATACCACATAGATAGAAAATAAGGGGAATCCTTTCATAGCTAAAAGAGACTTCAAAATGATTTCCCCCTTCTTTCCTAATCTTCTTGGTTCTTATTAGAGATTCAGTAATATTCAACTAAACTCGAATCTGCATCTAGTTAATCAGAGAATTCCTTCGGTTACCAGTATCATAATCCAGGAACTTACCCATCAGGTTCCCAATATTTCAAGCAAGGCTTTTGGAAGCAAAACCTGGTGGAAGGTCATGAACTCTAACCCAGAAATCAGCAGCATTAAACTTAATATCTTTAGGATTCTCACCTTCCCGTAATTGATGAATCAATGAAAGGCAATTATTAAAGCTCCAAGGTCCACCAGCAATCATCTTACACATATCGACTTCATGAAAGAACTGAAAAAGATATATACCATTGCCTCCAAACGGTTTTATACATGCACCCTTAATAAGCCTCCTAAGATTAAGCAGTGTCCTTTCCATGGCTTCATAGTTAATCACTCTTTCACCTACAAAACGACCCACCAGACTCAGCCTATAATCGATATCCAATCCTTCAACATTAGAAGATTTATCCACCAACTCCTCATTTTCCTTCTCATTGATTGACAACCGATGAAACTCCGGCTCCATAGTCACACTAGAAGAGAAAGCAGACGAGAAGCAGGACAAAACCTTGACTAGCAAGACAAACATGAACTAGGGCATGACTAACTTATCACTCAAGAGAAAAACAAGGCAGACTTTAGGATAGAAGAATTTTAATATAAAAAATAGAAGAATTTTATTACCTCACTTTTTTTTCTTCTCACTTTTTTTGTATACTATTTATTAAATCTAAATTCTAATTTGTATGACTAATTCAATTTTTTAGCATCTTGAGTTCAAGCTTTCAATTTGAAAGAAAAATCTATGGGTCCATAAATTTACAACACATATAAACATAACCCATTGTCTAATTGTTGATTTTATTAACTAATGAATACAAAATTATATGTTAATGAGTTTCTTTATGTCAAAAATTAACTTTCTAAAACAAATCAAAACAAAAAATTTAAATAATTTGGATTTTATCAAGGATAAACATTTAATTGACTTTATTTAAAAATTATATATTAAAAATATAATACTAAAAGGATATTAAATTGTCTTATGAAAATCCTCTATATATTACGAGATGTACTTAAATATATAAAGAGTTACAAGGGTTTGTTGTAACAAACTAAGAATTGGAATATCTATTAGCTAAAAGTTAACAAAGTGAAAGATATACATTGACTATTTCCTATGAAGATATACATTGACTATTTCCTATTACGCCCTCTCAAGATGAATTCGCAGGACGTAACGTTCTTCTTGTTCCAAAAAAGCTCAAACTTGTGCCGAGACAACGGTTTGGTCAAGGCATCCATAGTCTGATCAAGTGTCGATATGTGAGAGACTAGTAAATGTTTCTATTGCACTTGTTCTCCGACAAAGTGATATTCCAAGGCAAGGTGTTTCATTCAGGAATGGAAAACCGGATTGGAGCACACATACATAGCTCCCAGGTTATCACAATAAATCTTTGGCGCATCTTGTGATTAAACATATAATTCCCGTAGTAGATTGCGAAGCCACATTACTTCTGCAATAGTGTTGGCAACTATTTGATATTCTACTTTTGTGGAAGATTGAGCTACTATACGTTGTTGTTTCGAGCTCCATGAAACAGGATTGTCACCAAAATAGATAACATATGCAGATGTAGAGGTTTTGGTGTCAGCATCTCCTCCCCATTCAGCATCACTGAATGTTTGAAGCAGGAAATGTTTTGATTGATGTAGTTGAAGACCATAGTCATGTGTATGTTTGAGATATCAAAGAGCTCGCTTCAACTGCTGAAAGTGAAGTTTAGTCGGTTTTTGCATATACTGGGACAATTTGTTGACTGCAAAGCTGAGATCTGGTCTGGTCAAGATTACATATTGTAGAGCTCTTAAGATGCTGCGATAAAGAGACCCATCTGTTATTGTTGAACCATCATCAAGTTTCAGTGTGGCTGATGTACAAATAGGAGTGGTGCACGGATTACAATATGCCATGTTAAATTTGATGAGTAAATCATGAATGTAGCGCTGCTGAGAGAGGAATAGACCATCAACATTTGGTATGAGTTCAATGTCAAGAAAATATGAAGGAGCCCCCATGTTTTTCAGTGAAAATGTACCAGAGATATCTGCAATGAATCTTTGAAGCTCAGTTATTGAGTTGCCAGTTAGTAATAAATCATCCACGTATACTAATAAGTACATGATCACACCACTACATTTGTATATAAACAGAGAAGAATCGCAAATGCTGTTGATAAAACCATACTGAAGTAGAAATAAGCGGAGTTCTTGGTATTAAGCCTGTGGAGCTTGTTTGAGTCCGTATATGGCTTTATGTAGTTTACAAACATAAGTCGGATGCTCTTGATTGACAAAACCCGGTGGTTGTTGCATATATACGATTTCATTGAGACGGCCTTGTAGGAATGCATTATTAACATCCATTTGATGTAAGGCCTAAGAATTTGCCAATGCTAAAGACAAAATGATTTTGATCATTTGGTGTTTCACTACAGGGGAGAAAGTTTCGTTGTAGTCAATCCCCAAGCATTGTCTGTATCCTTTTGCTACAAGTCAAGACTTATATCGAGCCACCGTTCCATCTGGATTCCTTTTTGTGCAAAAAATCTACATACAACCAATCACATTCTGAGCTTCTGTAGCAGGTACTAGTGTCTAAGTGCCATTGCGTAACAAAACATCATATTTCAAAAAAGCGGAAGTGTGATAATGTGGTATTTTTAAGGCTTGGGTAATGGTACGAGGTTCTTTGGTGTGTGGTAGAGGGTGATGAGTAACGGTGAAGGTTTTGGTTTATGGATATTATTTTTGGATCAAGTGACCATAGGATGAGTATTGGTTGATTGGTTTTGTGGTGGTGGTGCTAGTGATGGTGATGATGATTTATGATCAGAACTAAACATTGGTGATGAAGAATTGTACTATTGGTTTAATGGAGATGAATTTTTAGCAGGCGCAGACAATGATGTAGGAACAGGTGGTGCCACAGTGGGAATGAGTTGGTGAGACATAGGTGAAGAGGATAGTGTTTCTGATATGGATGAGACAGACGATGTGTTGAGTGACTCGTAGGGATAATGATCGTCAATGAACACAACATGTCTTAATATATATACTTTGTTTGTTCTCAGATCGAGACATAGATATGCAAACTGAGTAGAGGAGTATCCAACAAAGACACATGGAGTAGACCTTGGTTGTAATTTATTCATGGTGTAAGGATGAAGCCAAGGAAAGCATAGACATCCAAAAGAGTGTAAATGCTTGTAGGTAGGGGACTGGTGAAACAGTTTTTCAATCGGGGTTTTCATCTGTAGTGTAGGAGTTGGTAAACCATTTATTAGATAGACAGTTGTTCCTGCTGCATAAGACCAAAAGGTTGATGGAAGTTTGCCATGATAAAGAAGAGCTCTGGTAGTTTTGACTATATGCCGATGATGTTATTTTGACATGCCATTTTGCTCTGGAGTATGAGGTGGGGTTGTAAGGTGAGAGATACCATTGTTAGCAAGGAAGGTTTTTAGATTGATAAACTCTCCTCTATTATTAGAATACAAGGTTTTTATTGGTGTTTCAAAGTGTTTTTCAACAACCTTTTTGAAGTTGACAAATATAGACAAAACATCATATTTGTTTTTTAACAAGTAAACCCACATATATTTTGTGAAATGATCAACAAAAATTGCGTAGTAACAAAAACCATCAAAGCAGGACCCCAAACATCAGAAAATATTATTTCTAAAGGTTTAGTGCTTTGCAAATGAAGACTTGAGAACGAAAGTCTATGAATTTTTGCACACTGACAACAAACACAAGAATTGGATGATACCAGATGTGATGCTAACTTATAATTCGACTGAAGAAAATTAAAAACTTTATTGGAAGGGTGGCCTGATATGTGATGTAAGACTGGTGGACTTGGAAGACGGGCATGAAAAACAGCTGGTTTGTTCATCGGAAGACAAAGGTCATT
The DNA here is from genome assembly GCA_027563825.1 of Erythroxylum mucronatum. Classification (NCBI taxonomy): domain Eukaryota; kingdom Viridiplantae; phylum Streptophyta; class Magnoliopsida; order Malpighiales; family Erythroxylaceae; genus Erythroxylum; species Erythroxylum mucronatum. The sequence goes on along the minus strand of JAOSBP010000002.1, from coordinate 9,523,063 downwards.
GAGATCATTGTGGCATGAACCTGTAAGAAGCATTGCCTATGTCCGCAAATTCTTCACCTGAAAGCAATTGGGAAAAAATTTAATGGAAATGTTATTTCTTGTGCACAACCGTTTAACAGAAATAAGATTCTTGATTTTTGGCACATGTAAAATTTTTTCAAAGATATTGACTTGGATTTAGTAGGAAGACAGAAACTACCAATATTTTCAATTGAAACTTCGTATCCATCTCCAACCTGCAGATTATCATCCCCTCTGTATGGTGAATGAATGGACAGATTACTAAAGTCATTTGTGACGTGATGAGTTGCCCCAGAATCAACAATCCACTGCCCTTGTTCTGTTCGGACATTATAGTCACCTAGAGCGCGGTTTATACACTGGATTGACTGCGTAGTCCTGGTTTGATGCTTGATAGGCTTCCCGTCCAGCAGCCAACAGGTCTTGGTAGTGTGACGATGCTTGTCACAATATTGACAAATGACGTCTTGTTGCTCGAACATTCCAGGCGCGTTAAAAAGGCTCACAAAAGTAGCATTGGGTACTGGTGTTCTGCTTGATGTCGAACTGTGGTTGGGAAGACCATAGCGCCTATGGAAGCCTGTATGCTGCTTGCATGAGACATGCACAGAAAGCACCTGAGTAACTTCTTCTAGCCTTGCCTGTCGTTCCAGAAAGCCCTCAAAATCAACAAGCTTTTCGTGTAGATCATCCAAGCAGATTGGAGTCTCTCGAGCACAAATCACAGCGCTGACATCTTTGAAATCAACGGACAAACCATTCAAAGTATGGATTAGCAAATCCGTATCATCAATCGGCGAACAGACAATTGCAATTTCATTTGCAATTCCTTTAACTTCTTTCAAATATTCGGAGATGTTTCTGCTGCCCTTCCGAATACAAATCAGTGTTAGAAAGTCAAAAGTGTCTCCATAATTTACGGAGAGAGTTTGGGCTTTTATGCCTATATATTTGTAACACATCTGATGAATAAAATATACCGAAACTAAACCAAATTCATCTAATTTCTAAGTTGGTATCAGAGCTTTCTTCAAGACACTTGTATGCAGCCTCAAGATCTGCATCTGTATGTTGTTCACTTGGCTTTCCAGATGATTGCCCATAGCTAGTATAACACGCAGGTGGATGCTTCAGTCAATGAACAACTCCTACATCTCACCCAAAAGCAACAGCACAGGCACTACCGAAAACAGAGGAGAGCACGAGGTTCAGATCTGGAAGTGAGCACACTCTCCACGACCAGACCTGAAGAAAAACAAAGTCAACTAGCAAGACGCGCACAGCACGCCAATAAAGAGCACGGCACTAAGGAGCTTCACTAGCGGCAGGCAGAAACTAGATCTAGGAGAAGGAGGCGCTAATCGGCAAGAAAACCACAAGAATCCAAAACAAAGTAGTCAGATCGGAAGTGAGACACTCGGAGTCTCCACTACACCACCGAAGAAAGAGTCACCAGAACACCCCCGAAGGGGAAGCCTGGTCGGGAGGGAACAAAACCGGTGCCTATCACGACAGCCTCCAAGAAAAACATACAACAGATCACACTAAACCATTTCGATAACCAAGACCCATGAAAAAAATCGAAGGGAAGAGGAGCTACAGGTGGCCGAAATCTAGGAATAAGAAATCCTAGAGAGAGACACTCTCAAATCGTCACTACTGATAGTTCTTCTCATGTCTTCTTCGTCGTCTTCCCCAACCGTTGAGCTCGATCCTGACTAAGCGGAGGCAACTTCACTATTTAGACGTTTTCACGGTGAGGAAAGGGGCTCAAGAGCAGACCCGTTAATTCGAACGTTACTAGCTTGTATGTAGGTGGGTTTATGCGTTAGTGATAGATTGGAGCTTCCTCCACCAGCAGCTTCAACGTGTGTCTTCTCAGCTACCCACCAAGCCCAGCAACGTTGCCAAGAAAATAAAATGGGCAGCCACGAACGAAAGGAGGCGGCGGTCGAATGGAGGAGTAACATGAGTTACCTTAAAATCAAATGTGAGTCAAGAATAGGGTTGGCAAATGGGATGGTAAAAAAAGAAGGGTTGGGCCGAAAATGGTTGGGCCGAAATGAGAAGAAAGAGGGAGAGAGTGTGGGCCAGAATTTGAGTTTGGTGCAATTTAAAGGAGAGTAGTGGGTTGATCCTTAAGAATAAATACACTTGTCTTATGGACCAGGAAAACGAGGAAGAGTTGGGCTCAAAATTTAATAATTGTGGTTTTGCTAATCCCTCTGTTGGTACATGTCATAATATTACAGGAAAAGACCCTTTATTCATATGGGACAGTGGAGCCACTGATACAATGACACCGGATAAGCGTGATTTCACCACAATGTCAAAACCAACCAAATCCAGTATTCAGATTGCAAATGGTGGACTATCATCAGTTGAAGGGAGCGGGACAATTGAAGTGACGCCTAAATTAAAACTGAAGAATTGTCTTTATGTTCCCAGCCTTTCGTGCAAATTATTATCAGTCAGTCAAGTTACCAAAGAATTAAATTGTGTACTACTCATGTACCCAAATTTCTGTGTACTACAGGATATTCAGTCGGGAAATGTGATTGGACGTGGCACTGAGCGTGGAGGATTATACTACGTGGATGACATGGCTCAACAGGGGAAAGCTGCTCTATCTCGCGGGACAGTTGAGGGACAGCAGTGGTTATGGCATCGGCGTCTAGGCCACCCATCGACAGGTTACCTAAAATTACTATTTCCAGATTTATTTTCCAATAGTAATTTGGTATCCTGTGAAACATGTTTGTTAGCCAAGAGTCATAGGCAGTCCTATCCACCGTCCAATACCCGAGTTAAAACACCTTTCTCCTTAGTTCATTCTGATGTCTGGGGACCAGCTCCA
>JAOSBP010000002.1:9411228-9423409 GCA_027563825.1 Erythroxylum mucronatum | reverse complement strand
TACGTAGATTATTGTGTTTGCATGGGAGTCTATCGTTCAATGGGCCGAATGGGCTGTGGTCGTTGGGCCGTCAACATTCAGGCCCGGGGTTGGGCCGGTCAAGGCCGGTCCAGCCGACCAAACCATGACTAATCCCCGCTCGAGCTGGGTAAGTCCCTTGTAGGAGGCGAAACTCTGGCCTCAAATTTTAAACGGCTGCATATATGAGGAGGTTCGAACCCACAATCTCACTTAAGCCCTGCGCGTCGAGGTTATATGGTCTTTATCCTTATCACGAATAACACTCACTCTTTTACTATACGTAGAATTATCTGTTTTCTTGGGAAACCAAAACAAACTGCAGTCAACAAGTATTTTGAGAGCAGATGATTGATAACTACCTTAATGCTGGCAGAAATATATATATATATATATAGATACAGTAACCGCCTATCAGAAAACAGCGAGATCAATCACCAAGACACTGTATTCGAAACCAGAGAATCAATGTTGTCACTATAAAAGAAAAAACGTATTGAATTAGTCCATTGTCGTATTTAGCATTGAAAATGCAATTCCATTGGCTGTTGGCTCATTCGTCTACACCAAGACGCAAACCAGAATTGAAGAAATGTCGACAGCTGGACGTGGACTCACGTGGATAAAAAAGACATTTGTGAAAAAAGGAAGAAAGCCCAACAAAGATCCTATTCAGCATTGTAAGTGACAGTTGTATAATGTCATGCCAGTCGACCAAGACAAGACTAATATTCAGCCATTTGGTCTTTCTTATCTTTGGCCGTCACTTTTGCCCCTTTTACCCTTCTTATCTACGTCTCTCATTATCGCATAGTTGAGTGAAGCTGTCGCATTCAATCACACTACCAATTACATCATCTGTTGCTTGTGTTAGGGAAAGTAGTGAATAATTGTTTAATTGTGTTTAGGCGTCTCGTCTTTTCTTCCCGTGAACCGTGATGGCTTCTTTCTACCCACAAAACGCAATGCAACTTAGCTTCTTCACCGTGTGTAGTGTAGTTATAGCCAACGAATTCCCTTATCGTGCAGTGATAATTCAAATTAATATAATTTACACCCAATCCCGTTTATCCAATTTACAACAGCCAACGGGAAAAGGACACTAGTGAAACATTTGACATTTCGTAATTCATATATCCAAGGAAGGGTAAAATAGACAATCCGGAACATACCCAAGGGCATTTAATGCCGCCTCACATTCTTCTCTTTTAAGTACAGTTCCCGTCAGCTGCCGGCTTCCTTTTTCCTGTAATGCCCTTTACTCTATCCCTCATAAAACTCCTCTCTTTCTGCCTCCATTTTTCTTCCAAAATAACTCTAAAATGCAGGTGACTGAGGTTAGTGCGGTTTGATACTTTTAGGAAAAAGATATTCGTGAATTCATGTTTAAATTTTAAATTTTAGTTATTTTTTATTTACTTTTTTTTTTTTTTAGACGAGAACGGTTCAAGTGAGTCATGTGTCAGATCTAGCCAGCGAAAGAGAGATTCACGAGTTTTTCTCTTTTTCTGGAGAAATCGAACATATTCAGATCCTACGGTGCGTTTGATTTTTTTTTCTGTTTTTCTGTTCGCTTACGTTTATGCATGTTACTTTAGCTGTGAAATTGCTATGTAATGGGCTTGCTATTTGTTTGGCTTCCAAGAAAGTGCGAATAAATTCAGCAAGTACTGGATCTTGTGTTGCATTCCTATATTTTGTTTTGGTAGCTGCATTTGGATCCTACCAGGATATTTTTTTTCCTTTAAAGCTAGTAGTAATTGGTCCTCTTTTTTTGGTATCTTTCTGGAAACGTTAAGTAGAATATTCTTTTTCCAGTTTTCGCTAGTTAAGTGCAGAAAAGGGAGGGAGGAACTGAAGTTAAAATGTAATTTTTGGATAAAGGGAAAATGAAGTTGGAGTTTTAATTTTATATTAGCTATGTTATGATGCTGATACATGTTTCATTTTATGCGTTGTTGCAGGGATGGGCAATCTAAGATTGCATTTGTTACGTTCAAAGATCCTAGAGCGTTGGAGATTGCCTTGTTGTTATCAGTGAGTGTGCATTTCAATTTTTTTTCTTTTTTCCCTTTTCGTTCTTTCTTATGTTATTTGTCGTCTACTTGAAACTTTTTGCAATCCTGAAAATAAGTTTGGGTTGTGCTTTTTGGTTTGTTGAATGGACTATAAGCGAATTCTAAATATCTTATGTTTTAGCTCCGAGCTTAAGCAATTGGTGGGTTTATCTTTAACTGTATACCTTCCTTCAGCCTCCCACTTTCCTTTCTCTGTTGTCTATCATAGCTTAGCAGCTTCACTTTTTTTCTTTCTTCATATTTCTTTTCTTATTAAATGAATATCTTGTAAGAGTTCTCTTGGGGTGTGTTTGAAGTTTGAAATAAAGGATGAAAAACTTTATTACGTTGCATTTTCTTGCAATCTAGCTGAACTGGATTTCAGATACCTGTGATTTTTTTTGTAGGGGTAAAATGTTTAATAACACTGGAATAAGAACATATTGTAAATCTTGGAGGTCCACATTTAGAAGCAGTCTCTTGTCAAGATATTGGTGCCTCGTCAAAGGATTATTGAATCTTTTAAACTACAGTTATTTGTTTGTATAGGATATTATCAATAATTATGCACGTCAAAACTGTAGAAGTGAAACTTGTATGGATATTTTGCAGGGAGCTACAATAGTAGACCAGATAGTTAGTATAATTCCTGCAGAAAATTACGTAATGAAGTGCGAGTTGCAAGTAAGTTATGAAATGTTTCTGCAGTTTCCTCTTGGCAAATAATCTTTATCTAATATTGATATTATCATTTGTAATTTATGCAGGACGTTAGGAGAGAGGACAATGCAGTATCTGTCACAAACGCTGATACCTTTTCACCAAATGATGAGGTAGCCAAAAACACCATTGCTAATCAATCTTTTTCTACATTTAATGTTCTCTTAACCTGTACAATCCATGGTAGTCATTAACCCAAATTATGCAAAAAGTATCTGTACTAAGGTTTTTTCTTTTTTACTCTATCCCTGATAAACTTCTCTTTCTGCCTCCATTTTTCTTCCAAAATAACACTAAAATGCAAATGACTGAGGTTAGTACAGTTTGATACTTTTAGGAAAAAAATATTCGTGAATTCATGTTTAAAATTTAAGATTTATTTAATTTTTTGTATACTTTTTTTTTCGAAGATGAGAACGTTTCAAGTGAGACATGTATCAGATCTAGCCAGCGAAAGAGAGATTCACGAGTATTTGTACTAAGTTGATAGTGTTTTTCAAGGAATCTAACAGACTTGACAAAATTCTGATAATATTCCCATTTCCTGCTGCTATATGCATGAACCAAAAACTTGGGCAGTCACTAGAGGAGATTTGGGAGAAGATATTCATAGCTATTATTTTTGTGAGTGCATAAACAATCTGTTCCATTATTGGCTGCAAGTAAAAATAAAGGCCTCTACCAATATATCTTGACTCCTTCAGTATCTCAAGTGATGCTGGATTCATTGCATCACTTCTCAAATTTATAACCTCAGACATACGGTTTGACTGTAATCTTTATTTTTGCAGGTTAAGACTAGCCCACCCCAGAGTGGAAGAATTTATGTAAATAGAGCACAAGAGGTGGTTACAACTGTGCTGGCAAAAGGTTCAGCTATTCGCCAAGATGCAGTGAATAAGGCCAAGGCATTTGATGAGAAACATCGCTTAACTGCTAGCGCATCTGCTAAAGTAATGTCCTTTGACCGCCGAGTTGGCCTGTCAGAGAAATTAACAATTGGAATTTCAGCTGTGAACGAGAAAGTGAAGACTGTTGATCAAAGATTTCATGTTTCCGATAAAACTATGGCAGCAATATTTGCAGCAGAGAAGAAAATAAATGACACAGGATCAGCTGTTAAATCTAGCAGGTTGAATCTGTTTTATGAGATTGATCTTTTGCTTTTTTGTTGCAGAATCATTTAAGTTCAGTAATCTTACTTTGACCTTTAATCTCAGGAACTTTTACCTGCATTCATCCTTTTGCATTTCTGTTTGATTCAAGTGATGAATCTTTAAGGGATACGGGCTTTGGAAAACTTTGTTTTTATGTTAAGAGTATTTTAAAGACTTGGTACAACAGTCAATCAATTTATGACATTCCTGGAGATGTCAATGTTTTACCTAGTATAGTTGGGACTAGGAATAGTTGTCAGAACCAAAAATACAAATCTTGTACTTTTCAGGTCTAAATTACTGTCTGATTACTTAGTTGATTTGCGTAGGAAAGCCTTTTGGAGTAACGCTTAACATCAACAGTTGTCAACTGCCAACTGCTGTCGATGTATAAAATACACCGGTCCAACTCGTAGTTGGAGCTGGGATTTATTTTGAGTCCAAACTGCTTTTAAGAAACATTTTTATGGTCTAGTCACCAAGGCTTCCTATTTGATTCGTCTTATGGGATTTTGTTTTGGGAGTGTATTTTACTTGTTGCTGACAGGTTTAAGCATCTTTAAATGTTTGCTTTCTAGATCTATGTCCTAAAATTGGATACAAGCATACTTCTTGAGAAATACAATGAAGTGATGTGATATTTAGCAATTTGTCTAATTTTCTATCTAGTTTTTCCTTCACTAGTTGCTTGAAAATGAAAATATCTTCATTTACATTTGACGATTCTCTTTAATGGTCGCTGATTGCTGATTTGACATTACTTCCAATGCAAAGGGAAGTGTATGAAGTGATGAATTGCTTTGTTCCTTGACAGATATGTCACTGCTGGAACAGCTTGGCTCAATGGTGCCTTCAGTAAAGTTGCAAGGGCTGGGCAGGTTGCGGGTACAAAAACAAAGGAAAAGTTCAGTTTGGCTGTTTCAAACCTGACATCGAAGGTATGTTTTTCTGGTTGCACTAATGCTATGATATGTTTGTTTATGAGAAACAGATAGTTTCTCTGGGTCTGATTATATGTTTGATGCATATGGAAATTGAAAACTCATCTTGGATGACTAAATCCTACATGAACCTTTGAGGCTTTTACTCATATGAGGCCGATGATTATTTTGAACCCTCATCCTACTCTTTTTTGGCAGTACAGTTACACTAACCCTGCATTATCATTACTGTTGCTATTGATAGCATTTGTAAATATCAGGCTAAAAGATTTTGATGCTAAATTTGCTAATTGAATAATTCCGACTTCATTTGTTGACTCAGGAACCTCCAATTGCTGTTTAAGTCAGAATTCTTCTAAAGTTGCATTCATCACATCATTTATGATGAACTTACTGATCCAACCGCAGTTCTTCCAGCGACAGAATTTGTATAAAGGGATGTAGAGTTTTGAGTCCTAGGTTTAGATAATTTTGTATCCTACTCCTTGTATTCTCTGTATGCACCTGCAGTTTGAAATCATCAATCTCTGTCAATTTGACATGTGGCTAGTATTCAATATTCTTTCGATTTTGGTTATTATGCAAGTTTCTGCTCCCTTGTAATTTTGTGGACTGCAACATTGATTTCAAATTGGAATGAAAATTTGCTTTCTGATGATGTAATACTTCCTGCCTCCTTAACATGCCAATTTTGAACTAATATATATTATCATCTAAGAAGCAGATTTAAACTGTTGATTTGTGGAATTTTTTCATTTGACAGGCATATATCTAATGTCAATATGTTTGGGATTGGCAATGACTTGGATTGAATTCAACGTTGAATAATGGGGAATTGTTGAAATCAAGGACTGTTTATGATTGAGAGGATATGAGCCATCGGTTCGGCTCCAGTGGTAGAGAAGGATTGTTTGACGATTTATGTAGGCTTAGTCCAGAGAAGGATTGTTTGACGATTTATGTAGGCTTAGTCCATGCGAGAACTCTATATATCCCAAGAAAAATCGTAAATGTCTTGAAAGTTTGTCACTTCCAGTTCTCTATTTCCATGCGAAGATTCTTGCTTGGATCGATGCCATACCCCAAGAAAACGTATCGTCACCTGGCTTGGCTTCCAGCATCTAAGCACACCTTTTTCACGTTTTTGCTTATTTTGGTAGGAGTAACATGTTGCATAGAACATGGAACGTGCTTGTTTCGTTCTACCTGCAATGCCTATTGGCGTCCTTGGGCCACCGCTTGGTTGATTGCTTAGACGATCACTTTCGCGTGGTTGTGTACATGTCCTTGCGACGACAAGTCCAGTAGAAAGTGTCTCGTTTTCCAGAAAAGGTAGGGACATTATAGACTCCTTACTTCCTCTCCCCTAATCGCATGGATTGTTGTTATTGATTATAGACGACCTCATTGTATATTCAGTCTCTTAGCCCTTGGAGTAGTAAATTTCCTCTTATTAGATGCATCTTGACAATGTTAATGTCATGCTAACTGTTACAAAAGTTTTCTAGAAACTAAACTTGTACAGAAATCGCGCCTACTTTTTGCATGAAGTAAGACTTAGCATTTTTACGTGATTGTTGACCGATAAAATCTTGTTTATGAACGCCTCACAATTTTCGAAGTGTTTAACTCACACACTTGTAAGAATACTACAAAAACCCTAAAGCATTAAAGACAACAATAAATATACAAGAGTTACGGTTAAAGACAAAGAATTGCCCTCTCTCGATGTATTCCCTTCTCACCTATCTCTATTCTCTAATAGGAAGACTTAAATAAGCTATTTATAGACACTTCCAGCTTTACAATTCAAAATATTAATAGAACTGAACTAACTAAATCACCTCTATCTCACAGTAACTAATTGGATGACATCTACATCTAAATAAGTCTCTATCTAATAAGATTTAGCTATATCATAACTAACAAGATAAGAAATTACATTTTGGTAGAAATGATGCATTCATATATGTGAAGAATTCTACTATCTTCAAATGACCCTCCTAATTATGATACATTCATATTTGTGAAGAATTCAACTATCTTCAGATGATCCTCCTAGTTTTAATCTTTTAAAGCTGATATATATTTACTGTGATCTTATCCGCAACATCATCCAAGATCTCCTCTTTATCTCTATCTATTAGTAATGAGTCATCCAAGTCTAAAGCCTTTTATAGCACATTGGTTTAGTTCATTGTTTACTCATGTCAAGCCCATTAGTCACAATCTGTCTATTTAAGCGCACATTAAGTCCTTAGAGCTCTCACATGTCTCCCTCATGTATGTGATCTAGTTAACCTTCAACCAAAGGTCCATTTTAAGCTATCTTTTGGTCTCACATCTGATTCTTGCATCTCGTTAAAGATTTTTGCTAATGTGCACCAATGCAAGTCAACTTATCGACAATGCTCGTTTTCCTTGCTTAATCGTAAGTCTTTACTTTTTCTTTTGCCCCGAGTGTCAAACATTGATCAAGGCTCCCTCATGCTTGCACGATTCCATAATTAGGACTTAAAGGTCTAACAAATCACCTCCACTAACTCAATGCTCTCGTTGAAATAATCCATAGGCACTCCTTCAAATATGGTTCCCTTAAAGAGTCCTTGGTCATTGGCACATCTCCAATGTATCATATTTCCTCTCCGTCGGGTTTATCCTTGCTTTTGTTCGAATGTTCCTTCACAAGGCTCGTTGTACCTAATAAAGCATAATTATTAATATAGACTTCTTCCATTAAGTCATGAAATTCATTAGCTCCTTACCTACTTTCTGTTTTGGGCATTCACGAGCAAAATGCGACCTCTCATAAATGAAATAAGCAATATCCAGTTTTGTTTGTTCCTAGACTTGCAATGAGAAAATTCAAATACCTTCCTTTGTGTTTCTCTGAGTCATTATGTGTTTCATCATTCCTTTTACCCTCACTGATAATTTGAATTAGTGGTAGCATTTGGAGATCCACCAAGCATTTGCAACCACTATCGCACTTGCAAAGCCTTTCACGTTCCGCCTTCGAAACTTCATTTGTGCCTAACCTTACAAGTCACTTATGAAATTGAACAACTTATCTTCCTTTGACATGTTTTGCATATTAAAGATGTGAATTTTTCATATACTCTCGTACTGTGTTGTCTTGCTTTAAACACTTCAAGGCTTCTCTCGTGAGCCATGAAGTGTTATTAAGGAGAAATTGGTTTGTTAGCTTCTTCATTTTCTCACAAGCGTCAATGGGAGATCTACCCGTAATGATGATGTTAGAGGTCCTCATCACCACCACTTTACTTTGCATCCTCCATCGTATACATAGTCGTGATTGACATCTTCTCTAAATTAGACATCTTTGCCACTGCAAAGTATTGTTTCATAACCTACAAACACTACAAGAAAACCGTCAAGTGGTGACGGAAACTTCCTGACGGAATCTTTACCGTTTGAAATTAGCGACAGAAAACACAATACCATTTCTATATTTGACTAATATAGCGACAAAACAAATGTCCGTTGTCATATTTAGAGGGAAAAATTTTTGGCAAAATTTAGCAACGAAAATATACCAATGTAACTATAACCGTCGATAAATTGCTACGAAATTACGTAATCAGTTGGTAAACTTGTCGTGGATAAGGAAATGTTTGGCGATGGAAAATTGTTCGTCAGTAATGTTAACGAAAATGTCATTTTGGTGAAGTTATGAACATTATTTAACTTCACCGAAACGACGTCATTTCGATTTAAAACTAAAACGACATCGTTTCTGTCAAGTTAAGAACGTTGTTTTACTTGACCAAAACGACGTCGTTTCTCTCAAGTTAACTAACGTTCTGAACTTAACCAAAACAACGTCGTTTTAGTACTTAACCAAAACGACGTCGTTTTGGTTAATTAAAAAGCACCAGCCTTCCTTCCCTGCCTCTCCTCGCGCGCAGCAACCTTTTCCTCCTTCCTTCGGACGTAGCCCGATCCTCTCCTCCATCTTCCTCCTCCGATGTCAACTGTCGTCCTTCCTCCGATGTCAACTGCTGTCTCTGGCTGGCGTTCCTTGTCATCTTCACCGGCAGTGAGGTGAGTGTAACATCCCACCTCTGATGGGAAGGGTAGAATAGTAAATTGGAAAGGGCCGAAAGTGATTAGGACTATTTTGAAAGATTTATGCATATCCTTACATGGGAATAGTGAAAATTGCACATGAAAATGGTTGTACATGCATTCATGACATTTCTCGGTATATGTGCCTAAATGTGATTTTGTTGTGAAAAATATGATGTTGTGCTTGAAAATTTATTTGAAGTGGATTGTTGTGTGTTTTATGTTTTTGGGAAAATTTAGAAATTTTTCTGGAAATTTTTCGGGAAAAGTTTCCGGACTGGAAAAATCGCCAAGTGGCGAACTGATTGGTTTCCGGTACTGAAAATTTCTGTCCAATGGCACTGAAAATTGAGGTAAATAATTTTGGGATTGTAATTGCCATTGGAATTGGATGATCTAGAAATTACATTTATTAGGGTTCTTTTATTTCAAATTCATTAAATTGATTCTTGTCTTTTTGTTATTAAATGCCAAGTGTCATGACATGTGTCATGACACTCTTGGACTCATTTATTGCTTAGTTACATTCACTTACATTCACGACACCTCCAAACAAAAATTGAAAGAGTGAAAGTTGATATTTGCTTCCCATCCGAAACTCCTTCCTACCTCCTTCTTCGTTGGTTTCTTTATTTTCTCTAGCTAAATTACTCTTCTCTTCTTCCTTAAGTGCCTTCTTTGCATGCATACAAGCTTAAGCTTTCTACCTCCTGTACATGGTGATGATTGTGTATGGTGTTGAGAAGAAGATGATGTCGTGAATGGTGAGGAGAAATTAGAAAGTTGAGATAAGTTGGAAGAATTGAAGATTTGAAGCTTGTTTAGGTGAGAATTAAGTTATATGTTCTTAAATTGGTAGTTAGATGCATTAATTGTGATTTATTGTGCATTAATTCCATGAAGCTTGTGGTTTGATTGTTTGGGTATAACTTCATGATTGCTTGAGGATGAATGATATGCTATGTAGTATAGGTAAATTGAGTTGGTTTGGATTGATTTTAAGGAGAGTAGATGAGTGATTATTAAAGAAAGACAATTGTGTGTGTGTGCTGCCATTTTATGGCTAAGTGGTCAAGTGAAGGTCTTGATGAAATTGTGGCTGAATCCTTGGCTAAATTGGATGCTAATTGGAGTGGAATGGTATTGGAATGATAGGAATAGAGTTAGGTGTTAAATCTGGAAATTTTGTTTTGTACATGTTTCAATGTTTTAGCCATAACTTTTTGTACGGTTAAGCAATTGAGATGAGGTTTGACTTAAATTAAACTTAAGTAGTTTGGCTAAAATTTTTTTGAAGCAAGTGATGTCCAATTGTGGCTTGAAGGGGTTTAAATTTTACCTTGAAAGTGAGTTATATGTGCAGTATGAACAGTAACCGAGAAATGAAACCTGAAACTTTGAGGAATTTCGCTAGGGTGTTAGAGACAGATTTTGCTAATTTGGTCCTCATGAAACTTGAAGACTTTCTTGTTATCTTTTTATGGGCACTAAGTATGAAATTTTTCGATATCTAGGTTGAGAGTACTGATCTGTTAACTTTTGGATGTAAATGTGATTAGAGCTGGAAAATATGCTAAGTGTAGGTTTTGTGGTGATTGGACATTGAAGCTAAATTATGAACTGTTTTGATTTCAATTAGCTTAAATGGTCTTGTGTACAATTGTAGAGGAATGTTTCAGCTTTATAATGAGGTATAATATGCTAATTTTGGATGTAGGGAATGTAAGTTATGGATTTTTAAAGTTTGGAAATAATTTAGGCAATATGATGATTTCACAATGTGAAACAGGGCAGCAACATTCATGTGAACTTTTGCCTTAGTTAGAAATGAAATTTGCTCCTAAGTCCTTCATGAGAATTGTAGTATATTGTCTGATCTTTTCATGGATACCAAGTATGGATTTTTTGGACATTTGGGTAGGGAATTATGATTTTTAGAAGATTGTATACTGTTCAAGGTGACATATGTGGGCAGAAACTTTAATGAAAATTTGAACCTAATTAGAGGATGAATTTGCTTTTAACTTGTTCATGAAAGTTGTAGAACATGTTTTAATCTTTCTTTTGACATAAAACTTGGAATTTTTGGCAAAGGAAATGGGAAGTTATCCTCTTTGGAAAAATGCCATACTGTTTTGGAACATTAAAATTAGGCAGAAACTTTGGGTGAAATTGGTTCAAGAGCCCTTGAAGGAATTATTATCTTTCAAATGAGACCTTATTTGTAATTTTTGGAAAAGTTTGGGAAGAGCTATACATGTTGGAAATTCGGATGGGAGAAGAGAAGGAAGAAAATGGCAAAATTGCGACCGCGAAGCATCTTGCGATTGCGAGATTGTTGGTTTTTCTGTGTTCAGCTTTTCAGGAACTTGCGATCTCGAGAGGCTCCATTTTGCCGCGGCTCGCACTCGCGAGCCGTTGCTGTCGCGAGCCAGCTGGGGGTTTTCAACTTTTATTTTTATTTTATGTTACTTCTTCTACTCTTTTGACCATAACTTTTTCATCCAACCTCCGATTGACTTGATTTTCGAGGCATCGGATTCGTGAAATATTTAATTTCATTCCTATGTGACATTTGGAATTTTTAGAGATGGAATTGATGTGGATTGATGAGGTCAAAGTAAGGCGACCGGGTAATTATTTTTCTGGTCATTGTTTTATTAATTTTTAGACCTATAGAGGTCCGAATTGAGTAATTTTGGTGTCCTTAGATTTCTAATTTTTAGAGGGAATTTTTCTGATGAGAATTCTGGAATAATGCCGAGAATATCACGAACATGCATTGTATACATTTTAACTGCTACTTGTGCATTATTAAATATTTCTGATTGGACATTTGGTAATGTTTATATTATTTTGCACTGTTATAGAGGCATAGTTAGAACGTCGAGCTACAGACGTTGCCAAGACTTCCAGGCATTAGCTCGAAAGCTATTGGTGAGTGACCTAGACGGTTCCTCAATTATTATTTGCTTGGAAAACTGTGGTGGATAATTGCGGGTTAGTTAATTATGTTCTGATTGGGTTCCGGATAGAAGGTCTGATGTATTGGGAAGCGATGACATAGAAGTGCGACTTGTTTGTGATTCTGTATGATTCTGTGAATGATTTGCTTAAGATGGGAACATTTGTGACATATGTAATGATTGTGACATATGAAATGATTGTGACATAGATACTGAATCATTGTGACATGTGC
>JAOSBP010000002.1:9388124-9411128 GCA_027563825.1 Erythroxylum mucronatum | reverse complement strand
GGATTCATCCTTTCCGTTTCTTCATCAGCTCTCACGTCGAGAGAGCTTGCCAGAACTACCGCTCCGTCTAGTGTCCCAACTTCTGCTAAATAGCATTCCCTAGCGATTTTTTGCTGACCCCTTACAACACCAATTCCGTGAGACGTTGGGAACTTCATTGCTTGTTAGTAGGTGGAGACAACTGCTCTAAGAGCGTTTTGGGTGGTTCTTCCAATTATAGCATTTTATGCTCCCACAAACTTGACGACCAAAAATTCAACACTCCTCTCCACGTGGCTTGGCTACTGTCTAAATTTTACTTTCAACAAGACTTGGGCGAATGGATAGGCTGATACTCCAGTTATCCCTTTGATGGGTCCGTCCGATGGCAACAGTCGATCCTCAGGTATCTTCATCTACTCGAAAGCATCGTAATATAGTAGGTCAGCTGAGCTGCCTATGTTGATCAGTATCCGCTTCACTTCGTTACCCTCAATGCTCAAAGTGGCCACCAATGCGTCATCATGATGACGGCTTACACCTTTTAGATTAGATTCGTCGAACGAAATCACCACGTCGTTCGGCTTCTTTTGCTTTGCTAACGAGTTTTTAACGATCTTCCCGGCATATCTTTTTCTTCCTTTATCGGTCGGCCCTCTTGCTACACTACTCCCGAAGATCGTGTTGACAACCATAATCGGTCGGTCATCTTGTCGTTCGGCACTACTAACATCTCCTGTCCCAAACTGTGCCCTACATCGGTCGCCCTCGTTTCTGTGTTGCCTCCATGGCCTTTGCCGATTGTAGGACTTATCGGTCAGAGGGCTATATTGTGTGGACGGTCGGCTCGGGTTGGAATTCGTAACCAGAGTGACTCAGTCGACCGTAATTTTTTCGAGAGCTTTCACTGGATGAAAATCGGTCATTGCACCCAGTTGCTGAGTGGGGTCTGCTGGTGTTCCAGTCGCGACTGCAGAGTTTGACGAATTACTGAATCAGCGTTATCCTCCAGGGCTATGCTCTACTATTACTGGTCTTAATTTTGAGGCTGGAGGCGATCATTCAGGTGTGAAGACTGTGTGCGAGAGTCGAGGTGTGCTGGTGGGGGAATCCGTTGCAATGCGAGTGACGTGACGGCGGCGATATTAGGGTTGGCTGCTACCGCCTGATTGATTTGCGTGGTTCTGGATGTGGTACCCTGACGTTGGACCCCACGATGGGCGCCAAATGGTTCAACTTGATCTTGCTGAGGTTGAACGTCGTTGTTTGGATCCATGATCTGTGCCAATCCGGCTATGGAATACCTGCAAAACAAATAACGGCAGGCTGGGAGTTAATTCCTGGGAGGCCCCTCCGACGATCAAGTCAGTCTTTTTGTGTAGGTTTTCGGCTGATAATAACAGAGGAGAGTAGGGTTGTAATGTCATACCTGAATCAGGGAAGAATAGTACCTTATATACCTGGGGTTACCGCTAGGTTTAGGTCTTTACGTGAGTCATTGTATTTACATGGGAGTCTAATAACCGATGGGCCGAACGGGCCATGGTAGTTGGGCTGTCAATATCTGGGCTTGGAGCTGGGCCTGGTAAGGCCGGTCCAGCCGACCCAACCAAATATCATAACCTCATTATCAAGGTGTTCAGGCAGGTATGGTTTGAACTGAAAAAGGCTTTTTTGGACTCTAAATTAGAGTCTGAACACTTCTTATCCTGACCGTTCAACACAAACTTGTAACCATACCATGTAAACAACCAAAACGATATGCTTTCTCTAGTATTCACACTTTTAGCATTCGTCTTCAATAGGGAATTATGAATATCGGCATTAAATCCTCTGTTAGTTGATTCATTTAGCAGTGAATTTACAGCGTATTGTTGGAACGAAAATAGGGTTGGAAAGATTCATAAAAACAGAAGATCTGAATTCAATATCGACAAGTTCAATTTTAACATTATCCACTTTGAGCCATTGCATTTAATCATTTTTTCAAAGAACAGACATTTCATCAAACACCTTATATGCATAAAAAATTCATCCCAACATCCCAACCAAAATTACATCGTGTCCCTTCTATCACTAACATTTATACCTTAAAGTTGTTTTCGAATCACAAAATACATAAATAAACGAAAGTAATCACATGACAGTGGTTGCGAAAAAACACATGACAGTGGTTACAAAAATACCTCCACGAAAGGACATGATGACAATGGCCGAAGAAGACAACGTCGACAACACCACAAGAAAATCGTCAAGAAGTGATGGAAATTTACCGACGAAATGTTTACCGTCTAACATTAGTGACGGAAAACACAATACCATCGCTATATTTTACTAATTTAGCGACAGAACTAATGTTCGTTGCCAAATTTGGAGGAAAAAATTTCCAACAAAAATTAGCGATGGAAATATACCGATGTAACAAAAACTGACGGTAACTTGCAAAGGAATGACGTGATCGTCGGAAAATTTTTGTTGTCGTGGAGAAGGAAACATTTGACGACGGAACTGTGTCCGTCAGTAATGCTAACAAAAATGACGTCATTTTGATGAAGTTAAGAACGTTGTTTAACTTCACCGCAACAACGTCATTTTCGTCAAACCCAAACGACATCGTTTCGGTGAAGTTAGAAAGTTGTTTAACATAATGGAAACAACGTCATTCTGGAAACGGTGAAAGAAAGTTATGGACCGTGAACTAAACGACGTCGTTTCGGTTTAAAACTAAAACGTTGTCTTTCCTATTAAGATAAGAATGTTGTTTTACTTTATCGAAACAACGTCGTTTTGGTTTAAGTTAAAAACGTTAGTTATCTTGACCTAAACGATGTCGTTTCGGTAAAGTTAAAACGCAGCAACCCCTCCTTCCCCACCTCTCCTCATGCGCGTCAGCCTTCTCCGCCTTCGTTCAGACGCTGCGTTTTCCTCTCCTCCATCTTCCTCCTCCAACGTTGACTGCCGTCCTTCCTCTGACCACGTGGAGCATCTCCGGTCCACGTTCGTTGTCTTCTTCTCTGGCGGTGAGGTAAGGGCGTCATCTTCTCTGCCTCTTCCGAAAGTAAGCCGTCGGTTTTGATGAAAATTTTGTTGTTTTGGACTTAGTTGATCTCATTGGTGTTGTTTAATTGGGTTTGATTGTATTGTGTTAGGGTATTTTATGTAAATAATGGGAAAATGTAATTAATTTGTGTTTAGATAGGGTTGAAAATTTTGTGCCCTCAACGTGTTCGATAAAATGCTTTGTTATATGTGATGAACTTGTTTATTGCTCTTTTAATTGTTTGTTTACAAACTATAAGGAATAGATAAAGTATCAACTATATATGCTATATTTTTCATTAGTTTTGCTTTATATGTAGCTACATATTAAGCTATTAGAAATATGCTCTTATTTTATTACTTAAAAGATGTTTATATTTCTATAATGTTTATATTTATGTTATGAGTTGGAAAAATTTATATATGGATTCTACCTTTTCATTTGTTCACGTATCCACCAAAATTCCATAAAGTTTCGTTTATTAGTATAGGTTAAATACTTAAGTGAGGAAACCATAAAGTGATCATAGCCTAAGCAAGAGATTTTGGGTTATCCTAAATTATCTACTTTATCAAATAGTTATTTATTGAAATTTTAGACAAGAGTTGAAGTTGTTTATGGCATTAATCGGTATAAGTTCATTTTCTTATAGGTTATGAAATATAATTGCTTTATAAGTATTAGGAGAAGTTTCGTCAAAGGACTATTAACATAATTTATAAATTATAAAATAAGTACATGTTTTATAAAATGAGGGTGAAACAAAGGTAAGTAAAATATTAACCTAATCACAATACAATTTAGAAATTATTATTTTAAGGAAAACTAAGGACATTTAAAGGAAACGTAAAGATGTATATGGAATTTGCATAATTAATTGATGTCATAAAAATGAATATGAAAACTTAGGTATCATCTCTTAATTAATTTTAGATATCAAACTAGCAATATTATAACAAAACATAATACATTATTATAATATCAATATATGATGATAGCATCATTGTATACATACAATGAATTTGGCAACATAAATTTCATGGTTTAGATATTCATGTATAAAATTGAACTTAGAGACATAATTGAACTTATTTGAATTCATTGTATGATCGCTGTATATGCATTCAGTTACAATAATGATATATAACAAAAAAAAACTCAAAACATAGTTTAACTTAGTTATCTTAGTACATAGATTTAATTATAATACTGATATTTATTTCTAGTTAAAGATTAAAATGTTAACATATACTTAACTAAGAAAATTGTCTTATTTTATAATACAATATAGATGATAATGCAGAAACATTAAATACCTAACTTAAGTTTACGTGTTTACTTAATCAATTCATCTTTTAGAATTAACGTATGATATGTTAAGACAAATTGAGTGAACACATCATTTCTTCAAGTTTTGTCATACTACTCACCTCTTTTACCCTTTAATATACTTTACATCACTATTAATATTTTCAGCCTTGAGCTCTAATTTATTACCAAGATAAATTATTTAAAACTTGTCTCACTTTCATTCGTATAAAGTAACAAAGTTGATTACCTATGTAGGAAGATTTCCTATATTCACCTAACAAAATCTTTTATCTCGAATTGATTGTTAAATACACATTCCAAAAGTCATTCTAGAAATGAAACTTAACAAATATACACATTCCAAAAGTCATTCTAGAAATGAAACTTAACAAAAAGTTAAGTATTCACATATTTAAATCCTATGTAATCCTCATTGATAACAAGCATTGTGAATGTTCACGTGGATATGTAGTATGGAGACCCAATTTGTGTTGTGGTTACTGGTTGATATAGAAGTGTATTTTTATTGCTGGGGGACCCTTATTTCAAAATGGGGATGTCCATTTTATTGGGAAAATGTTGCCGAAATTTCAATAGGATCCTCATAAAATATGATTTTGTAATTACCACAAGAGCTCCTTACTTTTAACTTATGATCTTATTATGGAGGAGACTTATAATTATGCAAATTATTGAGGATAAGACCTGATGGTTGAATTATTTGAGTATAGTTAATTACCTTCATTGAGTATAATATTTCATGGCAACTGTTTTCATATATCCCGCTTTCTAATTATACTATGAGCGATTTTGTTGTTGATTTTCAGTCTAGCTGTATCATTATCATCTACCTTCACGTACTTGAGGAACATCTTTTTGCATTTCGATTGAGGTTAATGATTATGTTTTTGCTACAGTTTTTTACTCTTGATTTATTTGTTTATGGTATGAACATTCCATCTAAACTTCCTGCATCTTTTATTGATATGGCTTGCACGATGTGAAACTTGTTTGTAGTATAAACTTCGATTATATATTAATTTATACATGACGAGGTTGACTTATATTATTGTTCCAGTTACTTTAATTATATGAATCCATAATTTGATTGATGCTCTTTTAAATGATGAGGTTTTCTTTACTTGTTATCTTATGACATATATGATTACAAACATATATGTTGGATATTTAGTTTAAATAAACTAGGAGCCTAGGATTCAGAACGAAAACACCTGATGTTTAATCACAAGTCTTATCTGTCATATTTTGTTATATGTGGCTAACATAGCAGAATGACTTTGGATTCACTGGTTTAAAATAACAGTTCTTTAGATATGAGTTTATGTGATAGATCTTAGATGTATAGACGATTAACACCTGATGGTTTCATTAATCTTGAATTTGTTGAGGGAGTTGATATTCATTATGTATCTTCGCAACCTGCATATATGGATGGGTCAAAGATCATATGTCCATGTAAAAAGTGCAAACACAAATCCTTCCTTACTATTGATGAAGTTAATTTGCATTTGTTGAGAAAAGGGTTTGTCCCCAATTATTTTGAGTGGACACGACATTGAGAACCATTGATTTCTAACACCTCAAGGAGAAATGAAGCACGATCGTGTGGATCGAGTTCTAGAAATATGACTTCCACATTTAAGCAAAGGATTGATCCTGAGAGTTATGTGTGGAAGAATATTTCTGAGGCCACAAAAAAAATTTACTTTCAGGAGTTTGAGGTACAAAGAATATTTATTTTCTTGTTATATTGATTTATATACACAAATTACATAAATATTATTACATTATATAATTTTTTCCTTCTTATTTGAGAAAAACTTTTACTGGGATTCTTGTTTCGACGCCAGCGTATATAAAGTATGAGAAAAGAAAGCTCGTACACGTTATCGCAACTTAATTAATGCGACACGCAAAGCTGGTGCATGACTGTATTATATTTCAGAGGAAATTTGGAGTCGTTGGACCGAGTATTGGACATCACCTGCAGCAATGTCCATCTCAGAGTGTAACTCCGCCAATAGACGTGGAGGCCCAGGGGGAGAGAGTCTTCCTGTACATACGGAATAATCAATTACCCACTACGAGCATACACATAGACTTGTAAGTATCTAAACTTGACACTTATTTTGTATATATTTTGCTTTGCTGTATTGTACCTAATGATTACGGTGTAAATCTTTGGTATCATATATGGCTGTGTTAAGTTATTTTCTTTGTTCAACAAGGGGTAAATATCATAAAAATAGAGGAAACTCTACCAAAATTTTTATAAATTGTAGTTCACATCTGACAATTTAGGTTATACATGAAGGAAACGTCATTGGGCATCAAGCCTACACCTATCCAGCTGTTTTTGCACACCCACACGAAGAAACATGATGGTGTGACATTTATCAACACCCGATGTAGAGAGCTGAATGTATGTGAAATTAATACATTTTTTATAATTTCTTAACAACAATCCTTTACTAATATAAACATTGCTTCCTAATAGGATCAAATACAACAAACCATTCAGCGTCAGTCTCAGGAGGAACAACCTGTAAATGACACTCAGACGTATCTTGATATTATAGATGGCAGGGACCGTCGTGGAAGGATATTCGGGTTAGATTCATATGCGAACATATGTTATTCGCGCTCTTCCTTGTCCAGTACAGTAGCATCTACTAGGCCAACGTACGGCAATGAAGTAACCGAGCTTCGGGCCACAGTGGACACATTGAAGGAGCAGATAGCTCACATGACAGAGGCTAACGTGAATGAACGGATGGAGAACATGGAGCAGATAGCTAAGATGAGAGAGGAGATAAGGCAGTGGCAAATATGAGAGAGAAGATGGAGAAAGTGACAAAGATGAGAGAGCAGATGGAGCAGATTGCTAAAATGAGAGAATAGATGGAGCAGACAGCTAAGGTGAGAGAGGAGATGGAGTGGATGGCTAAGATGAGAGCGGAGATGGAGCAAATGGCTAAGATGAGAGAGCAAATGAGATGGCTAAGATGACAGAGCAGATGAAGCAGATGGCTCAGTTTAGACTTGAGATGGAACAGTTGAAAGGGAAGCTTAGCAGTTCAGAGCATCCACGATCACCACGACATTAGCTTGTCCTTGTCATTTGCTTTCAATTACAAATATAAGTTATGTACACTGTAATGTTTTTATTATCAATTAAAAAAATTTAACGTTATATTATCAATTAATTTTCTGATTAATCAAATTATATATATATATATTTATTATACACACATAATTGGTAATATATATATATATATATATATATTATACACACATAATTGGTAATATATATATATATATACACAAATTAATTTATTTTGCACACATAATTGGTAACTCTTAACATTATGCATTTATCACAACATCATGAAACTGAAATATGTTAAAAAAATTTCTTACCTCCTATTACCGACAGAATATAAAATACCCTCGAAAATTTCATATTTTTTACCGACGAAAATACTATCACAGTAGGTAAGTTAGATGTCATTTCTTGCTCATTACCTTTGGTTTCCCGACGAAATTTCATCCGTTGCTAAATGTTACCGACGAAATTGCCCTTTAATTTTTTCGCCGGTAATATTTACCGACTTAATATCGACCATTGGTAATATGTATTGGTCCGTTTGTAAATTACCGACGGAATATCACCGTCGGTAAATTTAACTACAGTCTTTTTACTAACGATTTTATCCGTCTCCGATGTCCGTCGGTAATTTATTTTACCGATGGAACTTAAGAGTTTACCGACGGTATAGTCCGTCGGTAAATAACTGATTTCTTGTAGTGAAAAAAATGGGCTCTTTAGCATTGCACTTGTGTTAAAAACTTAGGATTCTTGCACTTTCACCAAAGTATTTTCGGCATGTTGAACATTCTACGTTGTAATGACACGTTATATGATCGTGATTTCCAATCTAGAATCCTCTTGTACCTTCATCAAGTCTACTATTTGATGTTGCAATTGTTAGATTTGTGCCTTTAAAATCTCGAACTGAGAAGAGTAGGAAGTAGGCTCTTAAGAAATTGGTCTTATAAGTGTTTCCACTCTATTGCCATGTCACACTAACCAATTCGAGGACACCACCATCCGAATAAGTCTTTATCTAATAAGATTTAGCTAAATCACAATTAACAAGATAAGGGATTACATTTAAATAGGAATGATACATCCACATCCATTAAGAACTGTGCTATATTCAAGTAATGGTCTTTATCATTTAGAGTTAGAATATATTTACTGTGATCTTATTCACCACATCATCTAAGATCTCCCTTTGATCTTTATATGATGAGTCAGAAGTTCAAAGCTTTTCATAGCACATTGGTCTAATCAAATGTTTACCCATATCATGTCTATCAATCATGGGCCGTTTATTTGAGCACATATTAATCCTTAGAGCTCTCATTTGTCTTTCATATGCATATTTTATCTCAAGCAATCTTCTAGTATCATATCTGAATTTTGCATCTCGTCAAATATTTTCACTAATTTACACCAATGCATTCCAACTTATCAACAATGTCTGTTTTCTTTGCCTACTCAGAAGCCTTTAACTTTTTCTGTCGGCCCAAATGTCAAACATTGGTCAAGACTTTTCAATACTCTCACCATTTCGCAATTAGGATTTAATGGTCTAACACTAACTATGATATAATACGTTAATTCGTATCATATAATGTGTGTCGTTAAAGTCAGACGCAAATTTGATAGCCAAACTCTAAAATCATAAGTCTTACAGTCATGCTATTCGTGTAGGTATAGGAACAATAATGCTTTGTTAATCTGATCAGTCATTAATAACATTACTACGAAAATGACGACGATAAGGAACATAGAGGCCTAAAGCAATGGTACGTGTGTATTATTTGAAAAGAAAAAATGTCAATGGTAATTCAACTGCATTTGGATGCTACCAAGGTTATGAAACTTGGGCCGGTCATTGAATCAGTGGCTTTACTGGTCACCGATTTGACCGGTTTGACCGGTTCAACCAGTACTGATCGAACCGGTGTGACGTAATAAATATTCAATAATTATATTTAATATTTAAAATATTTAAAAAATACAAAAATACAAAAATAAAAACAAAAATAATAAAAAAATTGTCTGACCGGTCTAACCGGTCGAACCGGACCAGTTTGACTGATCAAATTGACTGATTTTGACTGATTTTGACCAGTTCGAATTGGATCAATTAACCACTAGTTTTGAAGTGTAACCCGGACCGGACCACCGACCGGTCATCGGTCAAACCGATCGAACCGACCAGTCCGGTCCGCGTTTTAAAAAACAGGATGCCACGTATATTCTAGTGGCTGTCGAGACTTTTTTTTGATAGATAATCATAGAAAATTGCACTATACAAGTTGACAGGACCCACCAAAGAAGACTTAGACGCGAGCACACATTTTGTAGCCATAGATCTTGAAAGTCTCAGGGCCCTTAAAGTGGAAGACACTGTCAGTCAAATATCTCGAGAACAAACGAGCTTGCTCTCCTTTTTGCTTTTGCAATCAAAACAAGGAAAAAGAAGAAATTCTGACCATGTAAACATTAATGTGTACGCACGAGGGAAAAGTAAAACATGGATTGGAAAATGTAGTGGCTCCTTTGGAAGAGAAGCTGCCTTTAATTTAACAAGAACTGAAGAGTCAAATTAGAGATGCTTCATCCATTTTTTATGGGGCTCTGAATGTGATAAACCACTTTAAGAACACTATTGATCCTTAGAAGAGCAATCCAACTATCTAGAGTTACTAACTGTTAGTAATTTTATCCATTTGTCTCCAAACAGCCGCAATCCAACTATCTAGTTACTTACTGTTAGTAATTTAATCCATTTGTCTCCAAACAGCCATCTCTTTATGAAGTTGCTTGTTGCCTCGATCAAAGTTGAATGTAAAGTTATGCTCGTGTTTCTTCTTCATTTTGTTTTACCAAATACTGACACACACTCCTCAGTCCAGAGTGGACATCTGATAGATGTATTGGGCAAAGGAACATAACCGGGCACTGCCCCAAACCATCGAGACAAACTGGCTCTGATACCATATTAGAAAGTGCCTAACTCACCCCCAAAAGCTAGCTCAAGAGGGAGAGGTTTGCACACTATTATAAATTCTTGAATACCTTCATAATTGTCCGATGTAAGATTCCTGACAACTGTGAACGATATGCATATACTATTTTGCTCCACAAGCTTGTTTTCATGTGAAATCAATTTGCCATTCAAAGTACAAGTCTAACAGATTTTTGCTTATTCCCTAGTGAAATTAGTCGTCAATATGTACAGTTACACATCAAGTGGAACGAGAATAATCACACCCTAGTTATGGACACATTCAAGAAGAATTCAGACTTCGTGGGTTCACTCTTCAATATTGCCATATTAGCCACCTTCCTTGCATCTGTATGTGCTGCTTTGTATTAAATTTAACAAGACCATTGCATTCAAGACCTGACTATTATAAAAGACCACTATAAAACAACCAAAAGGTGAGTGCAACATCTAATATTTTTCTCGAAATAGTAATTACACGGGAATACACTGCAACAACCAAGTAAGTCATTGCACTAACCGGGCAATCAAGGCTTCCACACCAATTTGAAAACAGCGGACGTACAATGAAGTAAAGAATATATGGGAAGGTAATGAAATTAGAATTGCAGGGACACGCGTAACACATATATGATGCACCCTCAATGGTTCACTCCCAAAAACAGGCTATATAGCCCTTAGGAATTATTTTATACATACATACGTACAGAGAGAGAGGATGCTACTGAGATTCCTTGAGTAGGAAATGATTTAAGCAATATCAGGCGTGTTTAATCGACTCCTCTTTGTGCGTGTAGTCTATCTGTGGTTTTAGGTTATTTACAAAAGCAATGAGTGCACAAATCATGCTTTGATCTAGGCAATGGGTGACCCCTTTTTGTTCATGATGGAGATATCTTCTTTATTGTTGTTGCGGCTTTTAGTTTTCTTGCTATTGTACTGTACCACCAAGACAACAATAATAGAATACATACTCAGTAAACTATAAACAAATAGCAAATGATCTGGAGGCCCATGTCCCTAGCAACCTCTTCTTCAGTACTCCTGGTCTTCCCTCGTAATTTTCAGTGCTAAAGTTGAGCTCTTACTCAGAAATAGACAGTAAAAGCCTCCATAACCCCACACTTTCTTTTCCTTCCTAATAGCTCTACATAATTTATGAACTCCTTAGAAGAAGACAATATCATCCCTCCATAACCCACCAGCCTTTTCACCACTTTATTTTTGCAATGACCTGTCTATCATGTGCTTTTCCACATTTCCATCTTTGTTTATATTTTCTCTGCCTTCCATTTCCTTCCTTTGTCTCACCTACTTTTGTTATATATCATGCCCTGCCGTGCTTTCTTTTCTACTGTGCATTTATCTGTGGTTGAGAGAGAGAGAGAGAGAGAGAGAAGACATGAAAAACATGATGAATACTAGCATCCTTGTAATGGTTTTGATTACTGAATCATGAGCTAGATCAGTTGCGGAGACAAAGAGAATCCTTGAAAGAAGGAAAAGGGGTGTTTGGAATGAAGTTTGATCCAAGATCCTCTTCTCTAGTATACTATAGTAGGTATGTTTCTTTTAGAAGTAGATGCCGTAACCTCGGTTTTCTGGTTGATATACTTGAAGCCGGGTTAGAGAGAGTGTAGGGTTTTTAATTTTAGGGTCTATATTCCTACTTGCATATCGTTTTCCTGAGTTTCTGTATCCGTGGCTCTGTTTCTGTGAGAGTATACATGTAACACAGAAAGAGAGAGACTGTGATAGACAATATTCCTGCGATCTAGCTATCTCCTTCTTGTTTCAAAAGCTTACGTATTATAACATAGCTAGAGGACTGATCTCGGACCAGGCTTCATTCCTCACACCAAACTTTTCCTCGCCCAGACAAACATCTCAAGTCTCTCTCATGTCAAAGGTAAGTATAATTTCTCTTCAATAAACTGCCATAAAAACTGAAGCACAAGGTTTTAGAAGCTAATACCAACTTGAAGATCTACCTATGCAAAAAGTAGTTGTCAATACTCTTTATCTCTGTTGAGTGCTTTCTTATATGTACACCATAAAGTTTCAGTTGTACTCTCGCGACGCCAGAGTAGATATATATTTATAGTGCCAAGTTTATGAGATTTTCTTGAACAGGTAAGTTTTAGAGCCAGACTTTCAGTACCGTCCCAAAAAATTTGGACATGAAAATCTTTCTAACAACTTGATCTATAATGTTCCCTCTCAATGAACTTGAACTGATTCACAAGGCCTTTGCTTTTATAAATATTTAAGATTATGTATCGAGCTGTGAATGTGAATATATGCATACATCATCTCATTTTGTTACTGTTGTACGGCGGTAAGGATTTGCGGATTGTTACTGAGTAACTAATATCCTCTCATTTGCTATTTGTTCTGCTGTGTGGCAGTGGCCTATGATTGTGCCTACTTCTGTCAGAATAAATGTTTTCTATTTCCATTTTTCTAAAGCCATATATAATTGCGGAGATTCTGAGACAAACCATGTAAGACGTATAAGTATATATAATGTTTGATCAGGCAACAGCATGATGTTGTTCCTTATCAGGCATGCAAGCACACGTCACATACATGGTTTCCTGTTCAAACCTATCGCTATTTTATTTTTTGAGTGCGCTCAAAGGCTCCTCATTAAGTTGTAATCTACAAATCTACCGACAATATATACCCATCTAATTTCTAAACCAGTAATTTGTTGCAGTTCAGTTTACGTCAGCCCTACTCTTAATACCAAGAAGGAAAATCATTTGTAGTCGCTTTGGTAAGATCGATTAATACCAATATTCAAGCTTTGCCGGGTTAAATGCTGAGCTTCATAACAATACGACAAGATCTAGTATCCATAGGCTTATCATATTTATCCTCTTGTAACAACTAGATACGACATAAGGGGTGAAGAATAGTGATAGACTTTGGATGTATTGTGAAGCATGATTGATGTATCATGTATAAAGCATCATCTTCGTTGTCAACATCTTCTTCTAGTAAGTCGTTAGGTGAGTCAAACTCATCTTCGGAGGAATAATAGGTACAACAAATTTAGTTTCTTCATCCTCATTGATTTGTTATTCAATGATATCTTCAATGTTAATTACTGTTATCATGAATTGGCATGACAACATCAATTGATTCTAATAATTTTAAATCTCTTTTTGTCTTATTAAGATATTATCGAGAAAAATGTCCTGATTTATCATGAATTAAATAACGATATATATGCTTTTCTAACATTAGAGTCTCTCCTTTTAAAGAAATGAACAGACTTGCGTCGTTTGTTTCTTCGGAATGATTTTTGACAACCTTTAGTATAAGCTAATTGGGATTATTGAGTGTGTCAGATCATCTGTTCCATAATTGCTGTGCCAGTGCTGTTCCATTGCATCTGATCCATACATTCATATGGGACCCACAAAAATATATGAACCAGATGGCACAGCAATTATGGAATAGGTGATTTCATTTGCTTGTAATGAGGTTTCTTTTTGGTAAGATATACCAATCTTTTTTCTCTTTACACTTCTTTAAATAAGGCTTTTTGAAAGTCTTTTAAGAATAAGACCACCTTTAATCATTTTTTAAAAAAATTCTTACTAATCACAAAGTTTATTAAGAAAGGCTAATGCAAGCTAATCAATTTTACTAAGAGATATATTTCTCATTTCTTGTCATAAAGTTGTAATGGTCCTTTAGAATTCAGGTTGAACTTCAACTAGAAGTAATACAATGAATATGTATCGAAGATTGACATTATTGAAACCAGTAAGCTGATAATAACTCTCCATTGTAACTTCGAAAATGTTTGTGGATATCTCTTCTATTTAGAGAACAATACTTCATCTTAGTATTCTTGTCGATTTTGGTTATCAATAAGCTGAAAATCTCTAATGAATTCCTGATGGATGATATAAAAAGAAAGTGCCAACAAATGTCGCTTGAATATATTAGAGTTTTTGGTAATCATCAAAACTTTCCCACCATTCCCGTAAAGTTATAGTAATGCAGGACTTGCAAAGTAGCATCATATCAAATCGTTTGTAAAGTAATTCAAGTACTAAATTTATAAAGATGATCTCTCTGTTTTTTGAGTAGAAGATTATCAAAAGTAAACTAGTAATTTGTTAAAGCTTGATTTACATTAACCCTGTTTTTAATAACCCATGTATAGATTATTAGAAGGAAATTATTATTATCGTCGTCGTTGTCGAGAAAAAGCCTCGAGCAAACTAATAAAAGTTGTTTCTTTAGGTCATATGTTCGAATTACAAAAATAGTTTCTTTGTAAAAATTATAAACGGAAAATTGCGTACATTGATAACCTTCTTTTAACCATTACAAAGCGAGGGCCTTATAGACAGAGTCCGTTGTTATTTATTTATTTATTATTATTATTATTACTAGTTATTTTAATAATATAATAATATTATTATTCACTGACCTTGAGTTATGCACAGTCAAAAACCGTGCGCCATTTGATTCTCTTTATAAAAATTAGCTCTATGTACAACCTTTAGTAAATAATAGTAATCTTAATAAATAATAGTACTGATAATAATAAAGAAACGAATGTTGGCCTTAGCAGTTGGTAATTATGACCGATTGCTTGCGAGGGTAGTCCAAAGAGGACATGATCTTTTGTCCTATTTTTTGTGTACCAATCTTGTCCTATTTAATCTCAACCATCCATTTATGTGAGACCCATAAAAATAGATGGTTAAGATCAAATAGAACAGAGTTGGTACACAAAAAATGAGACAGAAGATCTGAGGGGAGTCCAAAGTGTTTGTGTTCGAATGTCCGTAATTACACAATATTCTTCAAAGTGTTAGAAAATAGGGATGTTAGTTAAATAGCTCATTTTTAAAAAAAAGACAAAAATTGCCAAGTTAATAAACCTACCTCAATTTATATATACCAAAAAGTTTTGGGGGACTTTACCTTGTAAAAATTGAAAAGAAAAATTAAATTTGTGGTTAAGTTTTTTATTCTAAAGAAAATTTCGGTATCAACCTTTAATTAAGTGGTTTAATGATTTTATTTTAATCTTGTTAAGAAAAAAGAAAATAACATTTTTATTTGCATTTATTTCAAATGTGTATATTTACGCAAGTTAAAGGAACACACATGCATATTAGACATGAAAAAATGAAATTTTGCGATCAATTTGTTAGAGATATATGCTAATATCTTTATTAATAACAATATATTTTGTTAATATAATACTAAAATATATTGTTATTAGATTTTATTTTGATATAATATTTTATTAATATTAATAAAGAGATATTGATTTTAATAATATTATTAATAATTTTACATATAAAAATGTGCAAAAAAAATTATTTTTCATTATCATTTGTACTCTTGTTAATACATTTCTCATAGTGTTTTGTAGTTTGATATTGTTGTTCAGTTACTGTTACTACTATTTTATTGTTACTGTTACTATTTTTAATGATTTTATTGTTGTTAACATTTGCAAGATGTTAGCTGTTGTTATAATAATCAATTAATATTTTGTTGAGTATATGAAATTATCACTCGAGTCATTTAAGTATAGATGTTAAATTTTAATAATAATAATATATTTTTAAAATTTACATATTTACATATTTTTAATTTATTAAAGTCCTTTTTTTAACCTCCCTGGACTTATAAAACGTTAAGAATGGGCCTGGGTGAAGCTCCGAAAGTATTTACTTAAAGATTTTCCCCGCGAAAAAGAAAATGGGATTGTGTATATACATCATAAGCATAGAATGGGTTTTGCCCAACTTTATAATACGATGTTCTTCCCAGGCAGATAACATGTATAATATCACATATATATTTTGGGAGTTAAATTTGATGATTCCAGTCGTAATAAAAAATAATAACACTGCGGTTACACGTACGGCTGGAAAGCAAAGGGGTTATGAACGAACTTGATTTTATTTTACCTATTATATACGTAGAATGATGTTCTCTACAAGTTGACATTCCATTGGATCTGAACGAATAGGAGATGTGTATTGAGACTTTATCAACCACTGCATGATAGTATTCGCATCTACATTAGTTGTTTCCTTCTAATTCGATTCGGCTGCTGAGGTTAGAATAATATTGCCATCACAGGCTATTCGATAGTGTAAAAATAAAAATATTTTTTAAAAATATCTCAAATCTCTTATGCAAATTAGATATTTTGAATCATGCAACCATCTTTTTTTTTTTTAATGCCCCTACAACAAGGCATATGAGATTATGTCACTGCTACTTATTCTTGGATGCAACCAGGATCAACTATTTTGGAAATTACTAATGATATTTCTGCTCACTCACCCATTAATCTCATCATTCTAGGAGTTTGTATTTATAGGTTATGGCAGGAACGCAACCATAGACATTTCAGGGATCAATCATCAACCAAAGAGTCGTTGATTTCTCTGATTTTCAAAGACATAAGGGAGATCGTTATCACCAAAAATCTTCAACAACGATGCAGCTCATCTCTTTGCTCTTCTCTACGCATTTAAGCTTTCCTTCCATTTTCATGATATTCGAGTAAGGTGGAAAAGGCAACCTCTCTATTTGTTTATCTCCAACCACTATTGAAGATACGAGACTTTTGTGTTTGTTTCCTACTGCAGTTTTTTGCTTTTTGAGTAGATAGCTTCTTGCTTGGTACTTTGGTTTTTACCTTGAACTCTTTTATTTTTGTACCATTATTCTTTTAATCTATTCTTTTCAACAAAAAAAAAGGAACATATTAGACATATCATTTTGGATAATGATGTTTACTGCTGCCAAAGTGATCAAAGACACCATTGCATGTGTAGCAGAAGCAAAGACAAAGGACAAACGAGGTTGCTGTACGTAGAAGAAGCAAACTGCAAGTTGTGCGAGTGTATATCCAGGTTGCAAAAGATTCGTTATCCCACTTTTATTTTGCAACATGAGGTTGTAAATAGCCTATCCCCACAAAGCGTTCATATACTATCCCCTTTCTCTTTTACTTATCAATCAAACAGAATCAAATATTGCGTAAATGATATTTCACAAAAGTTGCAAGGAGTAGAAAACCCTGCAGGATCTAATTCTCTTCTTAAGTGTTAACAATAGGAGTTAGATCACCAGATACTATCAAAAGATCAATGAACAAATTCTTGTAGAGTGATAATATTTTTCTTTCTAAATGCCATCCATCTTTGTTCATGATTATAGTCCTCAGTTCTCTAATACCAATTTTAATTATTACATTCAGAAAAAAAATTAAAGTTTCAAATTCAAAATTTCAGCATATGTTGGATTATTCTATTAGTAGTCGCGATTTCAATTTGTATAACCAATTAGTAGACACACTAACCAATTCTCTTTATCATGTTTTTCTATTGAGATACACCTTTCTTCAGAGTTGCATAACTTTAAAGTCCCTTGACAATTCTTGGCTTGAGATTATAGAATCCAGTGGCCCCCCATTTTAGCAACTATATATGAAATGATTGGGTGGACAAATATCTGTCGAGAAGCTAACTGCTTTCTTCTTGTCCAATAAACATGGAAAATAAGAGACTGTGGGGTTGGAACTTGGAATTCCTTTAGCAGGCAACCGACGAGAAGCTAAGTGGGAAGCTTTGAAGAGTCAACTTAAGCTACGGCACTAATTTTTGTCGAAGATTCTTGTGATTATTGGATTGATCATTGCTATACACTTATTAAACATATTCACATGGTATGGGGCGGCAGCCACACATTTGTTACTCTTTTGTGTGCTTCGTTCTAGATCCTCTAAGCTGTCAAAGATAACTTGAGAGAACTTGGCATGGCTCAATTGGAAAGAAAATGTCTCTTTCTTACTCGGAGCTCTGTACTTTTTTTTTTTTTGGATAAATCAGGGGTTCTATACCTTTTGTTTTAATGATATTTACATATTTTGTATTTTATTTAAATTAATATAAGCAGTTATATGATATGTAACCAGTACTTTTACTAATATGATTATTTACTCTATGTCCTTTTTTTCTAAATTTATAGTAGTTCCTTATTAGTTATTATGAAAGATTAGTATCAAGTTAAAAATGTTGAATATAGTTAAGTGTAAAATATTTACAAAAATATTTATGATAATTATTAATTTATATTTTTATTTAAATATAAGTTTTAAGTTCAAATAAAAATAACAAATTTTAAATTAAATTTCTTACCTTTTCACATATTTAACAACATGCATACGATATAAATTAACTCTCAAATTTTTTATCAACTTCTCCTATAATATTCCTTTTGAAAAAACATAAAATATTGAATCATTATTAAATACTCTTTTAAAAATATGTTATCATCACATCATTAACACCCAGTTGAAATTCCACACCAACGTGTTGCCTGGAAAGGTTTGATAGTACTAAGCCTTACCCCTACATAGTAAAGACGTTGTTTCTGATAGACCCACATGCAAATGTCATATTAAGATAAGATATATGAAAAAAAGAGAGTATCTTGAGAGGTTCAACAGCACACAACTTTATTCCTAATTAGTAGAAAGATTGTGTCTAAATGACCTATCGATTAAGAGAAAAACTAAAATGAGGAAACATATAAAAATAAAAATAATACTATTAAAATTAAACTAAATAAATACATAATAATAAAATAATAATTGGGACAAAACATATTCAATAAGTGGCAGTTGTTATATGAGAAACTGTCAAAGCTACACTCGTCACTCATGACGAAGGCAAAGGCGAAGGCGAGGAGCTCCTTAAGTGCAAAAAACTGTTCGTATAAACTTGAGTTGGAAAGTCAAGTCATAGGACACAGTGACTTGTCCACGACTAACAACTATATGGATAGAGGCTGAACAATTAGACGAGACTTCCTAAGAGGTAAATACGACGCAAGAGATTCACAATATCCGGCTTCATAGAACTACAAGACTGTGTATGCTCTCTTTAGGGGATATCTTTTACTCGTATCCTAGCACGCCAGAATTTCTTATTACGGGCCAAGTCCTCGAGAAGAGCCAACCCTGCTATATCGTTCTTAATCACTTCTCCCCAGTTCTTTTTAGGCCTTCTGTTTTTCCTCTTGCTATCTCTAAAAATTATTTTCTCACATCGTGTCATTGGAGCATCGGGGTGTTTCCTTCTCACATGTCCGAACCATCTAAGCATATCTCTCACAACTTTTCATTAATACTAGCCACTTGTAATTTTTCTCTCAGCATACAATTTCGGACATTGTCTCGTTTAGTAATGGGTAATGGCACACATCCATCAAAGCATCCTTATCTCCATCATTAAAGCCTATTATTATCTATGCGTTTAGTGGGCCAACATTTGGCTCCATATAACATGGTTGGTCGAATCGCCGTTTGATAGAATTTATGTTTAAGCTTGAGTGAGATCTTCTTATCATATAAGACTCCTACTGCACTTCGCCATTTGAACCACCTTGATCTAATATGATAGACTATGTCGTCATCCATTTCTCCATTGCATTCTAAGTACTCAATCTTAGTCTTGCTCATTTTAAAACCGTTCGACTCTAATGTTTCCTTCCAAATTCTAGCTTGCATTGATCCCCTCCCTTGTCTCATCCACTAAGACGATATCGTCAGCAAATAACATACACCAAGACACATCTCCTTGAATAATCTTGGTTAGATCATCCATCACTACTGTAAACAGAAAAGGGCTTAATATGGAGCCTTGGTATAGTTCAATACCAAAAGAAAAATTCTCAGTGTCTCCTCCTATTGTCCATACGCTAGTCATTACCTTTTTTATACATATCTCTAATCACACGTACATATGACATAAGACTTCCCTTAGCCTCCAAACACCTCCACAAGATACCTAGGAACCTTGTCATATGCCTTCTTTAAATCGATAAAAACCATATGTAAATTCTGCTTTCTTTCCCTATAATATTCCATTAATTTTCAGAGGA
This sequence comes from Erythroxylum mucronatum, assembly GCA_027563825.1. NCBI lineage: Eukaryota > Viridiplantae > Streptophyta > Magnoliopsida > Malpighiales > Erythroxylaceae > Erythroxylum > Erythroxylum mucronatum. The sequence goes on along the minus strand of JAOSBP010000002.1, from coordinate 9,390,749 downwards.
GATGTAACGCTTCTATCTTGGACCTTTCAGGTATAAAGCCAAATTGGTTGGCCGATATAGAAGCCACTTTTATGACTATCTTCTCAATTACCTTTTTCCACAACTTCATGGTGCGACTAAGTAGTTTTATACCTCTATAGTTGTGACAATCTTGGATGTCCCCTTTGGCCTTGTATAAAGGAATTAACCTACTCATTATCCATTCATTCGGCATTCTAGCGGATGCAAAGATAACATTAAAAAGCTTGCCTAGTCAATCAAGACCTTTAATGCCTATTCTCTTCCATACCTCTATGGGTATCTGACCCTACTGCCCTTCTGCTCTTTAACTCCCTCAAAGATTTTTCAATTTCTTTCTTTGTGATTTGTTCACACCGAGACTAGTTACGAAAACTCTCAGACTTGTTGAGGTCACCTAAAGATGTTGTTCGCTATGCCTTTATTATAAAGGCCATAAAAGTATCTCTTCCATCTACTTTTGATGGCGTTTGCCTCCATGAGCACCTGCCATGCTTCATCTCTTATACAACAAACTTAGTCACAGTCACTCGTCTTTCATGCCCTAACTTTAGCCAACTTAATTTTTTTTCTCCCTTGTTTGTATTCAATCTCCTGTACAAATTCTCGTAAACTTCACCTTTAGCCATTGAAACTGTCTTCTTTACCTCTTTCTTTGCCAGTTTGTACCTTTCTTTGTTAGCTTCTCTATTTTCCTCTATTGTACTTTCTAATATAGCTTTATATGCTCTCTTTTTTGCTTTACCTTTCTTGTACATCTTCAAACCACCACCACTATTCCATCTTACCACCCCTCGACCCTTTAGAAACTCCCAATATTTCTATGGTGGTATCTCGTTGCAAGGTTACTACTATCTCCCACATTAGATTAGCATCCCCTTTCATGTCCAGTTGGCTTCATTTCGTATTCTATCCTTAAATTGTTCCACATGTCCCCTTTCAGATTCCATCATCTAATTTTAATACACCTCCTAGTAATTTGCTTCTTTCTCCATCCCTTAACTTCCAAATCCAAAACTAATATTCTATGCTAAGTTGTTAAGCATGCTTCTGGAAGCATTTTACAATCCTTACACCTAGCTCAATCGCTCTGGCTTACAAGTAAATAATCAATTTGAGTCTTGGTAGTGCTACTCTTAAAAGTCGCCAGGTGCTCCTCGTTCTTCTTGAATAAAGAATTTGTTACTAACTCAAAAGCTACCGCCATGTCCAATATAGCAATCTCCTATCATTCCTAGTGTTGTACCCGAAACTCCTATGAGTCTATGGATATCCATCTGAAACTACCCTTATATGACCATTAAAATCTCCTTCTATGATAACTTGCTTACTAGTATAAATCTGTGGGAGGAACACTTCATCTAGCTCCTCCCATAATTTTCATTTTTGTTGTTCGTCCAAACCTGCTTGAGGTACATACACACACACCACGTTGAGAACAACATTGCTAACCACAATCTTAACAACCATAATCCTATCATTTGTTCTTTCGATCTCCACCACCTCTATTATGTCTTTTTGAACCCCCTGCGTACCATAATTTGAATCCCTTAATCTCTTTCGCTTTAGTCCCCGTTTACTTTATCTCCTGGATGCACACTTTATGTATCTTATACTTGTCTAAGATCTCTAATAATTTTAGAGACTTCCATGTTCTAAGAGCCTATTTGTATTCTGTAATCACCTTTTTTATTCCTACACACGGAACTCACCGACAGGCTGGCCGGTGTTCTATCTTCAATATGCAAAGCCATCCCTCCTAACTTAGTGCCCCCAAAAGTCTAAGGAGGCTATTCCCAAAAGTCCCAAAAGTCTCTCAAATTAAAAGGTCTAGAGAGTAAAATACCTTAAGTAAGGGAATACTAGAGTAAAAAAAATTATTAATCCACTAGGCTCAGCTAATAGTCCACTAGGCTTGGCTAATAGACCACTAGGGAAAGAAACTATCAAAACTAAAAATAAATAGAGGAAGTAGGCAATATATGTGTAGGAATTCAAAAACGAGGCTGTTACCAAGCTAGAATACTAAAAGTAAAATCTAGATCCCCCAAATTACAGGTAGACAAAGAATAAGATTATCCTACTAGATAAACATGGTATTGGAAGCTTAGTTTCTACATGATTGCCACTAAATGCCAAAAACGACTAACAAAAGATAATCAATAATGATACAAATAATCAGAAAATAAAGAATAAAAGCACTAACAGCTGATCAATAAGATGCCCAGTTTGTCAACAAGTTGTACACGTCAAGGGAATCACATACAAATCAAACCTTACATACAATCATAATAAAGATGCATTCAAGCCTTACAAGCAATAATCAGAATGTATGTAGCAAGAAAGATGAAGCAACTAGACAGTGATAGAGATACCATTATAAACATAGAACCTGATATGGGTAGCGGGACTAGAGTCGTATACGAGCTTGTTTGTAGATCTTGGAAGACACCATTTCGCCACTTTCAAGAAAATATGTGAAGGAAAAGAAAAGTCTAAAATATTAGGGGTGCATTTACTTTCAGAAAATAGTTTCTTGTTTTCTATCTTGATTTTTTGCATATATTTTCAATTTTCATTTTCAGTGAAAAATTGTCGAAAACATGT
>JAOSBP010000002.1:9341921-9379000 GCA_027563825.1 Erythroxylum mucronatum | reverse complement strand
TAGGGAGGGTGATAGGAGGGCAGACGGGTAGCGTTTTCGGGATGGGATGGCAGAAGAAAACCTGTTGCGAAAAGTCACGAAAACGTAATTTTTTAGTTTTCATAAATTGGTTGCCGTTTTTCTAATTTTTAAAACGCGGCAACGCAACAAATCTAACCAAACATGTTTTAACAGATGGTTTTCTTTTTTATAAAAACCACAACCAAAAACGGTAAAAAAAAAATGAAAACAAACGGGCCCTAAATTTTTAAGGTTTTAAAAGGTTGGTTATTTAATTAAAAATTTTAAAAGATTGAGCATAAGGTTGAAAAAAATCCTAAAAATTTGAGTACTTTAGACTTTAAAATTGATTATCCATTGTATGAATCATAAACTATCCTTTCAATTAGATTTATATTTATGTATTATTAGCCATTTATTATTGGGAATCCTAAGTTTTTTTCTCAATAATGAATTCATAATTAAATCATTCTTTTAATGAATAATTTGAGGCGAGCATTTGTGGGAACTACAAAGCAATTAAAAAAAATTCTACAAGTTAACATTTTAATTTTTCTATTATATTGATTTTATCATTTTTTAAAAATGTTTCCTAATATCCAAATTATTAGGGGTGCTTGTTTTTAATATATTAAATTTATATATCGACTTGCGAATTATATGTATTACATAAATGCTTAATTATTTAAGTGGTTTATTGGATTTCTTTTATATTACTAGATTATTTAATGAAGTCGATGGTATAAGTCTTTATATTTGCAAATAAGTGTTTAGTTAATATAATTTAAATTTAGAGAACTCTTAAAACATCGAAGATGTTAAATAAGGATGACAAAACGTCATTTTGTAAATTCCGATCGGCTTGGCCTGTGGCCCGACCAACTCGGACCAAACTCGGGCAGGGCAAGGCAGGATAGGTCGGACCAAAATTGTCATCCCTAATATTAAATGTCAATTAGGTTGTGTTATGAAGTCTATATATTAAATGCCAAAACAAAAATAGCAATTTATAACTTAATATTTATAATAAATTATAAGTTAAACTTTAATATTTTAAAGTATTTAATTTAAACTTGAATATTTACAAATAACTCTAAACAAATTCTATGGAAAATTTAACATAGTTTTGTTAAATTTCATGTCATAGTTGAAGTGACTTTTTTTAATTTTTTAAACAATAATGAATTCCACATCCTAACTGAAGTGACTTTTTTAACTTAAAAAATAAAACGAGTCTCATGCGCCTATAGTCACTGACCAGAGTAGCTTCCATTTATTTTCTATACTTGCATTAGAAATCCCCAAATCAAATAAGATAAAAAGCATACCAAGCTCATCTAGTTTTTGCTTATGTTGTTTGCGACTTACTATCCTTCACTTTCATCAATTTCTTTTTTCTCGTATGGCCACCCCGCAATGGAAGTACCGTGTACTTATCTTATCGGCTTCAAAGGTGAAGACACTCGTTACAACTTTGTCTGTCATCTTCACGATGCTCTTTATTGTACAGGCCTTGAGACGTTTATAGACAATCAACCTCCATGATGGGAGGAAATCAACTCTGCGCTTCTTCAAGCCATATGAGACTCAAAAGTTACTCTCATTATTTTCTCATAAAATTATGCATCTTCTTGTTGGTGTTTGGATGAACTTTTAAAGATCATTAAATGCCACGATACCTATAATTAGATTGTTAAATATGTGATCTATCGTGTTAATCTATCTTGCGTTTGGAAAAAAATGAGAGTCTTCAAGAAGCATTTGAGAAATACATCGAGAATCTCAAGTATTTCAACAAGATCCAAAAGTGGAAGGATGTGTTAACCAAAGCAACCAATATATCTGAGCGGATTTCAGAGAATTAGGGATTTGGGAGAGAAGTAAACGGTGAGTTTAGGCATGTAGTCCTAGTTTCATTTTTTAGATTAAAAAAGCCATGTCAAGTACCAAAGAATTAGGGCCTTCCTCTGGCTACTGGCTAAGGGCAAACTTCTGAGCAACACCCAACGTGTGCATCGTCACATGACAACGAATAGCGGTTGCCATTACTACGGCCAAGATGAATCTACCTTACATGTCATGCAGGATTGCTTGCGAGCTACCGACCTCTGGGCCAAGTTTCCCCAGGCTATGGGAGACCCGGAGTTCTTCCTTCAGGATGATGTGACTTGAATCACTTTCAACGTTACGAAGCAAATCCACGTGCACAATTCCGCTTGGTCGTCTATCTTTGGTGTCGCCTACTGGTTCCTCTAGTACTGGAGAAATCAGAGTGTTTTCGAAACCGGTTTTGTTTGGCCGGAAGCGGGCGACAGAGTTGTTCTGGAGTACCTCCACTAGATCAAATGGGTCAATATAGCGGAAAGGCGTGTGTTTCCTACCCGGAGTTTACCGGCTGGCAGTTTAGTCGGGTGGAGCAAACCGCCTGCGGGTTGGATCAAACTCAACACCGATGGAGCAGTTAAACATGAGGGGCGCCTCATTACAGCGGGCGGGTTACTTCGTAATTGTCACGGCCAGTGGTGTGGTGGCTTTACCCAGCACATAGCCCACGACTCCCCACTCACTGCCGAACTTTGAGGCGTCTACTCGGGCCTTCAACCCGCCTGGGACTTTGGCTACCGTCAAGTCCTTGTTGAAGTGGACTCCCTCGAAGTTATCAACATTTTATCTGCTTCCACTCCTATTTTGACTGCTGATTTTCTCTTGGTGACAGGTACCTGCAGTTTACTCCACAGAGCCTGGGAGGTGTAGTTTCTTCACGTTCCACGTAAAGGGAATCAATGCGCAGACCACCTCGCCTCTCTTGCTTCTCTTGCCAGCCCGGGGTTACGCATCCTCCAGGACCCTTCGCTGTCTCTTTAGACTGCCTCCTCTGAGACGCCTACGGCGCGTTGTATCGCAGATCTCTGTGTTAATTAATTAGATTGTTTTTGGCTTTTTCCCTGTAATTTAGAAGAAAAAAAAGCCATGTCAAGTTGTCAACTGGCACAACTCATCATCATCATCATTATTACACCCAGTTTGAAGTTCTGCAGTGAAGCGGGGTTTGGAGAGGTCTAATAGTACGCAGCCTTACTCTTACATAGTAGATAGACTATTTCTGGTAGACCCACATGCAAATGTGACAGGAAAATTATGATGCAGGTTAAAGAGTAAAAAAAGAAAAATAAATAAAATTTAAAAATAATTTTTGAATAAAAAAAGAATTAAAACTTTAAAAAATAATAGCTTAAAAAAATATTACATATCTTCATTAGAAGATGCAAATCTAGAAAACAAAGTTTTAAGAAATTTATAGGATAAATATGCCTTATATGTTGCAAAGTTCTGTTTATACCTGATGCGATGCAAAGTTCTGCTTATACCTGAAAAATAAATAAAATTTAAAAATAATTTTTGAATAAAAAAAGAATTAAAACTTTAAAAAATAATAGCTTAAAAAATATTACATATCTTCATTAGGAGATGCAAATCTAGAAAACAAAGTTTTAAGAAATTTATAGGATAAATATACCTTATATGTTGCAAAGTTCTGTTTATACCTGATGCGATGCAAAGTTCTGCTTATACCTGATGCGGTTCAATGTTCTGCTCACCATTTATTTGAGTTGTGTGTGTTAATCTTGCGAGGGCCATCCTTGGACTCGAAAATTTGGATAGCTGGCGGCTGAAGAAGCACCACATATCTTGGCTAACCTTCTTCTCTTCATCCAATCAATACCAAAATCTTTTCAAGCGCTTTAACTTCAACAACGATTTTGGTGTCGAGTATCAACCAAAATACATTCATGGGAATTAAACTCCAAGAAGAATAGCAGAAGATTTATATACAAACCGTTAGAGGATCAAGTGATAGTATAAGAGGAATGCTTCCATCACCATATTTCCTAACCAAATATTTTATTATGTCATTTGATTCATACATTGTAGCTCCAGTATTTGAATCCACCAGTATTTGGATCCACCATATAAAGACAGGCACTTTATACTCTTTAAGTTAAAAAAACAATTAGCAACATGCAATACAAGGAAACACTTTTAGAACCAAACCAGTAAGACATAGTAGATCTTAACCTTAATGGTATCACTATAAACCCAGATCTGCCACTGAAAACAAAATAGCAACATAAACAAAAGCATAAGCAAACCAGATCTAAGAGATAATAGCCACAAACTGAACCCCTCCATTTAAATAGCAATAAACTAACATTTCTTACATGTAAATGACTATTTAGGGTCTAGGAGACGCTTCACAGATAATGTTACTTGGCCTAACTCAGGAATGTAGTCTAGAATCTGTAAAACCATTGAGATAGAATTCATAGTCCAGCTTATAGAAAACCAAAGGATTTTTTGTACTGTATGTTTAGTTTGCTCAACTAAACATATACGTGGGAAGGGGAGGGGATGTGAGAAGAAATATACTGAATTTGTGGAAATTCAAACCATAGAGTTGAGAAAATGGTAGAAGGTAGTTAACAAAATATGGTTAAGTGAGTTGGAAAGAAGTTAGTTGAGGCTGAATTCCAGAACATGGAAGTTAGAAGATAATGGCAGATAATTAGCTAAAATGTAAGCAAGTGAGCAATTATAGCAAAAAACTGCTTAAGGATGAGAGGACTATAAATTCACCAACACTATGAAAATAAAGGACAACAACAGACCAACACAATCACAATCCAACAAAAATCAATCTCCAAAGAAAACAATCATCTTTATATTTTGGCTATCTTTATATTGCAAATTCATTTTCACTGTATCCAATTCCCTTTTGTAGTTTGTGATTCTCTTTAGCAAATAATTTGTTTTCTTCACTTAAAATTTTATTTCAATATATTTCAGTATTTTTGATAGTTTAGAACTCTACTTTAAAGTTTTTCAAAATTTTGCGAAAATATTTTCCTAAAACGGCCCGAATCTAAATTAATACCAAACACCCTTTATAATTTTCAATTTGGGCATAATTTTCAATTTGATGCCCAATAAATATTTTCACTAGTCTCCTAAAGAGCCAGCCTACTTCTCTCTAGATAGAACTTCGTCAAAGTCCTCACGTTGGTCCAAACCGAACCTCTTCCCAAAAAAATTATCCATGTGAAGTCCTTTCCTTCTTCTTTGTAAACTTGTCTTGGCTATTTTGACTTTTGGTTCGCCTCACCTTCAAGATGAAATCATACGAAGGACACCTTTGAGTTTCAACAGTGTCTTGGAACGTGAAGAACTTTACTGAACCATTCTACAGGGCATCTCCTGAAGTCTAGGTCTTCTGTCTAACATTACTCTGTATTATTCTGTCTCATAAAATCTCAGTCATTTATTAATTTCATGGACCTACATAAATAAATTGCTGAAATTTATTAGACACAATAAGATACCGTAATATTGGACAGAGGATCTGGACTCCATCTCCTGAATATTTTGGAAGCTCAAAATTGACTATCTTGGATAAAAGTAGAGGTTGTCCAACTTTCGTATTATTACTAATCTCGTCTTTGTTACAGCATGTTCTACCATTTAACGTTGCTATTAGATCTTTCTATATTTGAAAACACGGCTTCTATTAACTTATTGAGGATGTCTTCTACTTAATGAAACTTGTCATGCTATCTTGAAGTCTTCATAACCTCACTTCAGGATCTTTAACTCTTTCTTTGTTAGTAGACATAATATTAAGCTGGTCTTAATCAAAGTTGTATTAACTTTTATGTAAATATGATTCTGCTTAGGACAAGAATTTGTTTTTGCATGAACTTGTTTTATTACTGCATAATATTTGAGTTTAAATATTTTTTTTTTAAACAATTCTTCCTAATGTACTTGAAATTAAGACTCACGACGGTATACTATTAATACTTAGTTAAATATCAGATTTTTAGCTAACACTACTTGACTTCCTCTTAACAAGAATTTTACATTTTACGAATTAAGTTTTATTTCCATTATTTAAAACTCAATATAGAACATCACTCATTTCTATATGATAGGGCCTGTTTGTCATTAGAAGTGCGTCTTTTCTAAAGCACATCCGCTACCTTTTACTCGGTTGATTTATTTGGAAGAGATCTTACTTAAGGTGAATCCCAACTTGCGGTGTGGCGTGGAAGAGACAAATAGTTTCCAACCAGATCCCCATTAGCCGATATCTTTCACTTCTTCATCGAAGCACGAGAAAATAGATGTGTCATAGACATATATGGTCAATGATGAGAAAAGATGTAGGGGATGACGAAGTTCTTCATAGGTCGGTGACCAAAGGTTTCATCTTTGAGAAAGCTTGCATGCCCATTTGCCTGGCACCATTGATCCACCATACAAATCCATAAAACTGGTAAAAAGGGACGGCTATAAAAGCAAAGTTGGGATGAAGGAATCTTTCAGTCATTAAAAAAAAAAAGGTAACAAGCAAAGTAAAAAAGCTTACCAATTAAAATTGTTTCAGGAAAGACTTTGTATGTTCTTAAAGATGTTCTTGCCCATCAAGTTAAGCATCTTTGTGTTTTTTTCCCTTTACTTCACCATGTTCTGTCCCGTCATCAACAACTAAGACCCCACTATACTCCTTTTCTTCCACCTCCAAACATCAGATATATAGGTATCTTCAACTCGTTCACATAGATTATATATGTATCCTCAAAACACCCTTTTCATAATTTCCTTTGGAAACCCTTTCTTGTTCAGTACTTCCAAATAGCAGCGAAACTATGTAATATTGCACAAGACGGACGAGAACTGAAGAAAAAAACAATGCCAGGAACTCAGAAACTAATAGTTGAAGTGGTGGATGCTCACAACCTCTCGCCAAAAGATGGACATGGAACGTCAAGTCCTTACGTTGTCATAGATTTCTACGGGCAAAGAAAGCGTACACACACAGCCATACGCGACATAAACCCAACATGGAACGAAACTCTGGAGTTCAACGTTGGTAAGCCATCAAATGTGTTCGATGACACACTTGAGCTTGAAGTTTACCATGATAAGAACTACGGACCCACGGGAAGGCATAACCATCTGGGTAGAATCCGATTGAGTTCGACCCAGTTTGTGAAGAAAGGAGAAGAGGCTTTAATATATTACACTCTTGAGAAGAAGTATCTCCTGAGTTTTATTCAAGGTCAGATTGGTTTAAAGATCTACTATCAAGATGAAGTTCCGTCTCCTCCGCCACCACAAGAACCACCAGTTGCGGCGTCAGAAGTGGAAGTTAAAGTTGAGACGAATGCTGAGTCACGGCCTACAGCCGAAGCTTCAAAACCAGAATCTGAACCTCAACAACCCATGCCGACCACTGAGGTAGAGAGTGAAAAACCACCAGAAAATTCACCAACTGAAGAGCCAACGGCTGAAGCTGCTCCACCTCCGTCAGATACCTCACCGGCACCGGTACAAGCTGAGAAACCACAAGAGTCCGAGCCAACACCACCATCTGAAGCTCCAAAAGAAGCAAGTGATGAGAGCCAAGGAGGCCCACCTGACGACGCCTTGCAAGCTGATGAGGATATTGTTTTGGAGCCAATAACTGATAAGTGGGAATCAACTACACCGGAGATAATGTCGACGACCGAAGTCAAAGTAGCAGGAAAGAGCGGTCCACATCCCATCACAAGGCCAGTGCCATTGGCCCCAACCACGAGCTTCGGTCTTGAATCACAGGAGAGTGTTTCAATCGAACGATCTTCATTTGATCTAGTTGAAAAGATGCATTACTTGTTCGTCAGGGTGGTGAAAGCCCGATACCTCCCCACCAAGGGCAGTCCGGTTGCAAGAATTTTGGTTTCTGGCAGCCGCGTGCAGTCCAAGCCTTCCAGGAAGACGTCATATTTTGAGTGGGACCAGACATTTGCCTTCGGTCGCGACGCACCTGAGTCGTCCTCCTTCCTAGAAGTCTCGATTTGGGACTCGCTCGGTGCTGAAATGGGGGAAGGGAATTTCCTAGGTGGAATTTGTTTCGACGTAACGGAGATCCCTCTACGGGATCCTCCAGATAGCCCTCTGGCCCCACAATGGTACAGGCTGGAAGGAGGTGGGGCCAAAAGAGGAGACCTGATGCTTGCCACGTGGATCGGGACACAAGCTGATGAGTCGTTTTCCGATGCCTCGAAAACCGACACAGCGGGCAATGTCAACTCCAGAGCTAAAGTCTATCTCTCTCCGAAGCTATGGTACATTAGAGCTACGGTAGTGGAAGCCCAAGATATCTCACCGTCAACGTCGTCAAAAGAAGTCTTTTTTCAAGTGAAAGCCCAGCTGGGCTTCCAACTGCAAAAAACGAAATCCGTTGTCACGCGTAACGGCACTCCGTCATGGAATGAAGACTTACTCTTCGTAGCAGCAGAGCCGTTTAGCAATCATCTAGTCTTCACCTTGGAAACCCGACAACCAAAGGGACAAGCAATAGTGGGGGTTGTTAGCGTGCCGCTCACCGCTGTGGAGAGACGGGTGGATGACCGGAAAGTCGCGTCTCGATGGTTCAGTTTGGAAGATCCAAACAGTGAAAAAGTTGTGTACAGAGGGAGGGTACAGCTGAGAGTTTGTTTTGATGGTGGATATCACGTGATGGATGAGGCGGCGCACGTGTGCAGTGACTACCGACCCACGGCGAGGCAGCTCTGGAAACCACCGGTTGGCACCGTGGAGTTGGGTATCATCGGGTGCAAGAACTTATTACCCATGAAAACTGTACAAGCTAAAGGTTGTACGGATGCTTACTGTGTGGCCAAGTATGGTCCTAAATGGGTACGTACAAGAACCGTGTGTAATAGCTTGGATCCTAGATGGAATGAGCAGTACACGTGGAAAGTTTATGATCCGTCCACGGTGCTAACCATTGGAGTCTTTGACAGCTCAGAGGCAGTTGAGATGGAGGCCGACAAAGCTGCCACACGTCCAGATACCCGAATTGGAAAAATAAGGATACGCATCTCTACATTGGAAACTGGTAGAGTGTACAAAAATTCATACCCGTTGACTGTGTTGAGTAATAACGGGGTCAAGAAGATGGGTGAAATTGAGGTGGCCGTGAGGCTCTTAAGAGCAACTGCTAGGATTGATTTCTTACACGTGTACACGCAGCCCCTTTTGCCGTTGATGCATCACATAAAGCCACTTGGGATCATCCAGCAGGAAATAATGAGGAACATGGCAGTTAAGATAACAGCCACCCACTTGTCCAGATCAGAGCCGCCTCTTCGGAGAGAAGTAGTGCTTTACATGCTTGACTTGGACTCGCACGCATTTAGCATGAGGAAAGTACGTGCAAATTGGTTTAGGATCATCAACCTGATTGCTGGCCTGATCGACATGGTACGGTGGACAGAAGACACACGAGTGTGGAAGAACCCCACATCCACTGTACTCGTGCATGCATTGCTGGTGATGCTTGTGTGGTTCCCTGACTTAATAATACCCACACTGGCATTCTACGTGTTCGTGATTGGTTGTTGGAACTATAGATTCCGATCAAGGGAACTCCTTCCACATTTTGATCCCAAGATTTCGTTGGCGGACACTGTTGATCGTGAGGAGCTAGACGAGGAGTTCGATACAGCACCGAGCAGCAGATCAGCGGACATCGTAAGAGCAAGATACGATAAGTTGCGTACGCTTGGGGCACGTGTGCAGAAAGTATTGGGTGACGTGGCGACACAAGGTGAAAGAGTGCAAGCATTGGTAACATGGAGGGACCCACGTGCAACAGGGATATTTGTGGGATTATGTTTTGTGGTGGCTTTGATACTCTACCTGGTACCGTCAAAAATGGTGGCTATGGCATTTGGGTTCTATTATTTCCGGCATCCGATTTTTCGAGATCGAATGCCATCACCCGCTCTCAACTTCTTCAGGAGGCTCCCATCTCTGTCTGATCGAATCATGTAGGTCGCAAGTATGTTGTAGATTATGACGTTAATTAAATTAGTTTGATTTACTATGAATCGAGAATGAAGTAATAAATTGTAGCTTATTTTGGTGATGCAAATGATAAATTACACATTCTTTTCTTTATTAAGGTTGTTAAAAGGGCTTGGATTGGGTCTAACTCAAGGTTAACTGGATAAATTCGATAAATCTAAATTTCAAATTGGAAGAGTATGCAAATATTAACTTACTCTTCTTTTCTTTTTTATAATGCTCGACTTAAATCTTTTGGATAATTTTAGATTTACCGTCAGGCGTCAGACATGTTTTCTATCAATCTTTATAATAATAAGAAGAAAAGAAAAGTCCAATGTATGTCCTTATTAATTATAAGGCAAGCCCAAAAAAAAAAGGAAATCTCATATTGCTTGATTGGCTCTCCGTTTTTAGTTCATTCTTGATAAGGTATTTAGTCTCCGTCAGACAACCATTTATATGCGACGAACATACAAGCAAGACAAAGTTGAATCTTATCATGAATTAATTAGTGTTGCCTTTGTCTACAAGAAATTGTTTGTTAATCACTAAACAATTTAAGGCAACAATTATGCATTGGAGTGAAAGGGAGTGATGAACTAAACATATCCTTTGGGTGAGAAAGCAAGAATCGAAAAGTCATGGATCGTGGAAATGAAGGGACGCTCGTATATACTGTAGAAACGAAGATAAAAGAGTTGCTGTGCTTGAATACATTGAAACTCTAAAAGTTGAAAACATCATAGATTAATAACTTCATTCTTTTATCAACCATTAATAATTTTATGGGTTTACAAGATAATTTTATGGGAGTATTAATAGGGATATATCTATAATTTTATTAACTTTCTTAATAAATGTACATTTTTTTTAAAACGACTTTTATTTTAAATAGAAAGAATTAATGTATTGTTGTCTGCCATAAGAAAGGAGCTGCTGATTACTTAACAGACATATTTGGCTATACATTAGTCCATCCACTATGCTTACGCTTACCTTGTAATCCAATAATAACAAAAACATTCGACCCAACGTCTTATTTTGACCTTTTTTTTTGAAGAAGCAGGCATAAAAAAAAGAGGCCGGCCTACGATGAGAATTTTGTACTCATTCTTAACGGGGACACTGAAGAAAGAACAAGTGGGCATATTTGGACCAATTTTTTGATGGTTAGTCGTTGGAGGAGTATGAATGCTCGAATTCTGAAACATGCATCCTCCTCAACCTTTCGTGATTAGGAAGAAAGACATTGTCTTCGGACCCATTTTATTTTCCTAACAAGATCGTTTATAAAAATTTCAAGTTCTTTGTCCAATATTATAGTGTGTTATTTTGTTCCATGAATCTAAGTCATTTATTTATGTGGATCCTGCGTAGGTTCCGCATAAATAAACGTGAGACCCATGACTGAGATTCATAGAATAGAATAAGACACCATAATATTAGACAGAGAATCTCGCAGACAATAAGAGAGTGAAAAACAATTTTAAATTTTTAAATGTTGATTCAAACTAAAAAAGATAAGGGTTAGACAAACAAAATAAAAGAAATTTCCTCACGTTCGTGATTAGTCAATGATAGTGACCACGAACTTGATCTTTAATGGCGAGCTGGATGGATGGGATGACCCTCAACCTCAACCTCAACCTCAACCTCAACGTGTATATATAATTTTATCTAATTGTGTTAATATCTATTATAAGAAAAATGAAAAATCATGACTTGGTATGGCGTTGCTTTCACGTATCCAAAACAGTTGAGAGAATTGTCAACTTTGTACCCAAAGATAATTAATGGCAATGCTCCATGATTTTGATACTATACTTAAACCCATAATTAAGGAAAGGGTGGATAAACGAATATTGTTTGACACGGAAGGGGAAGCCGGACGGTTATATAATCCCAGGTTCTCCACTTCGACTTTACTCTCCAACAAAACCTCTGCTTTTCTCCCGTAACACACCACATCCCCTGTTACATTCTTCTCTTCTTCCTCTGTGAGTGTCAAGCTTTCCTTTTCTATCTCTCTCGTGATTTCTTTCTTAGAACTGCGCCATGTCACATGCATGCACTACCAATTCGTTGTTTTATTTTATTCAGGGGCCTGGGGTGCTCTGTTTTAATGGTTGAGAAGTGACACTAAAGCTATGTGATGTGAAAATGGCACCAGAACTGAAAACTCTCATGTTTTATCTATTGATTCTTACTAGTGATGTTTATCTGCAACCATGTATCTCACTGTTCTTGGATGTACAATGCAGTGTTTGTCTGGTTTCCTCATGGATGCATTTCTTCTTGCTGTGCTTCTCTAATGCAGTTTCTGAACTGTTTGTTTTGGTGGCATGAATCTTATAATGTTGTTTCATCTTGGTGGTTTGTTCCTTTCTTGAGCTTCCCCTTGTCCACTTTCACTGTTCCCACTGTTGTTGTAGATTCGGTTGGTAGCTTTCTCAGATCTCGTGTATCTTTCTCAACCAATGGTGTTTTCTGTTTTTATAGTTGATAGCTCATGATGATTTGTTTTTCTTTCCCTTCTTAAGAACCTCTTTATGATGTTTGTTATTAAACAGGATTCGAAGCATGGTTCACATATGCTCTGGCAAGTGTGGAATGTTGTTTTTTCCTTCATGTTATATACACTTTTCTTTTTAATTTTCTCAAGCAAAAAAGTTCCCATCTTGTTCATGAAACAAAAACTAACAGGTAGGCCTTTTCCAGGTTTGAAAATGGCTAGTATATCCATCTGGTTCATGGGGCTTGCCATTATCTGGGTGGCCATGGCAGAAGCAGAGTATATGAAGTACAAAGATCCAAAGCAGCCATTGGGCACGCGAATTAATGACTTGATCTGTCGTATGACTCTTGAAGAAAAGATTGGTCAAATGACGCAGATCGAGCGCAGCGTTGCATCTGCAGACGTGATGAAGAAGTACTTCATTGGTGAGCATGAATGATTTCCCATTTATTTGAAAGGAGCTCTGAATATCATGGATGGCAAGTATAGATCATTCTGTTTCTTGAACGCTTTTGCAGGAAGTGTATTGAGTGGAGGAGGAAGTGTTCCATCCAAGCAGGCTTCTGCACAGACTTGGATTAACATGGTAAACAACTTTCAAAACGGATCTTTGTCTACCAGACTTGGGATTCCGATGATTTATGGGATTGATGCTGTTCATGGCCACAACAATGTTTACAATGCAACGATTTTCCCTCATAACATCGGACTTGGAGCCACCAGGCAAGTAAACAGTGTCCATCACAGGAATGATTATATCTTTAAGCTTTCAACTTAACCGATGGCTGGAAACTTGGCAATGGGGATCTATAAAAGACTTAAAAAGTTTTCACTAGAATTCACTCTCACCGGCTTTGAGATCTCTAGAAACAATTTAGACCCAAGTTCTGGTTTTCATGCCATTCTTGGCAATCACGTGATCATATGGTTCAATTCTGACAATTTTCGATGAGTCTCTTTTGTTTCATTTAGGGAACCTGAACTAGTTAAGAGGATTGGAGCAGCAACTGCGCTTGAAGTTAGAGCTACAGGCATCCCATACGTTTTTGCACCTTGTCTTGCTGTAATTATCTCTATTCTAAAAAACTACTACCCGCGAAAATACGATTATTACATTGCAGAATTCAGACAGCTGCTCTTCGTTTCAATACACAGGTCTGCAGAGATCCCCGATGGGGTCGGTGCTATGAAAGCTACAGTGAAGATCCCATGATTGTTAAGGCAATGACTGAGATTGTACCAGGATTGCAAGGAGATATCCCTTCCAACTGTCAAAAAGGTGTCCCCTATGTGGCTGGAAAGTAAGAACTTCCCAATTTCTTTTTCTTCCTTTATTTAGCTTCTATCTGAAAAATAATACCCTGGGTTTCATTTAGTATTTTATCTATCCAGATAGCTGAATAAAAGAGATACATCAACCACCATTATAGTCAATTGCTTTTATCTATTACCATTTTAGTCAACTGCTTTATCTTGTGTGATCTTCATTTGAGGTCCAAGTCCAACTGCAATTACTTTCAATAACAAAATCAAATTTTGCCACTTTTGATGTATGACAAGAGTTGGGATGGCCTAACTCCTTGAATTTCTAGATGATTGTACAGATTTGCATGTTCATATTCTTATTCCAGACAATCTTCAAATAGCTGAAGTCTTCATGACACCTACTATTTCAAGACTTCAGCGCTTTGTGGTAGGTTGAAAGAATTATTGGTTGCCACAAACATTCAGTATGGGATAGGGTAAATATAAAGAATTAAACCAGATTTCTTGTTCATCAAAACCGAAAAAAAGAAAAGGTTTTTACTGCTCCGCACGTCTGCAATATTAAAATCTACAATCCTATTCCTTGTCCCATGTGGATTCTTGTGACTTTGGAGGCTTTTTTTATCTTCACTTCATACTTCCTATAATTCCGAGTTCAGAACCTCTGTCAAATATTATGGCGTCTTATTGTGTCCAATAAATCTTAGCCATTTATTTATGTGGGGTCCGCATGGAATCGCGTGAACCTCGCAAAATAAATGGTTGAGATTCCATGAGACAGAATAAGACAGAGTAAAACTAGACAGAGGATCTGATTTCTATAATTCCACTGCAAGTTCAATAATTTAAATGACTATAAGCGAATCAACTGTCACAGTTCCCTGCCACTGATTCATGCAGGCAAAAGGTTGCAGCTTGTGCCAAGCACTATGTGGGTGATGGCGGAACAACAAAAGGGATTAATGAGAACAACACAGTGATAAGCAGACATGGCTTACTTAGCATACACATGCAAGGCTACTATACTTCAATTATCAAGGGCGTATCAACCGTGATGGTCTCCTACTCCAGCTGGAATGGAGTCAAAATGCATGCTAATCGTGAGCTAGTCACCGGTTTCCTGAAGGACACTCTTCGCTTTAGGGTATAACTATATCCTCAAACTGCAACTCTAGTCTTTGGCTATCCTAATCAGTCTGAGAGAAGTTATAAGCATCACGTGAAAATAACATGGATTTTTTCAGGGATTCGTCATCTCAGATTGGGAAGGCATCGACAGGATCACATCCCCACCCCATGCCAATTATACGTACTCCATTCTTGCAGGAATTGGAGCAGGAATCGACATGGTATATCATTAGTCCACAGAATATCCCGCACATGTTTGTGGCAAATCCCTTACATCTCACTTTTCCCTCCACTGTCCACATTTGCAGATAATGGTCCCAAATAACTACACCGAGTTTATCGATGGCTTAACAGCCCAAGTGAAGAACAACCTCATACCCATGAGCCGTATTGACGACGCAGTTCGAAGAATTTTGCGAGTCAAGTTTGTAATGGGTCTATTTGAGAACCCATGGGCTGATAACAGTCTCATCGACCAGCTCGGAAGTCGGGTAAGCAATAGACATCATCGCTGTTGCCGAAACTAGTAAAATGTCTACACAAATATGTTAAATTTGATCTTTCTTCAACAACAGGAGCACAGGGAATTGGCCAGAGAAGCCGTGAGGAAATCACTTGTCCTGCTAAAGAATGGTGAATCTGCAGACAAGCCATTGTTGCCTCTTCCTAAGAAAGCACCAAAAATTCTTGTAGCTGGTAGCCATGCGGACAACCTTGGCTATCAGTGTGGTGGATGGACGATTGAATGGCAAGGACTGAGTGGCAACAACCTCACAATCGGTACTCTCTAAAATTTCTCCCCACTTGTTTTATAGATCACTGCTCCTTTTTTGTGGTTTGGTAAGTAGTAAATTAAGTACTTATAATCTTCAACCTTGCAATCACTTCTTAAACTTACATAGTTGATGATATCCTGACAGGGACTACAATTCTCACTGCCATAAAGAATACAGTTGATCCAAGCACTGAAGTTGTGTACCAGGAGAACCCTGATAAGAACTATGTTAAATCAAATGGCTTCTCTTATGCCATAGTTGTAGTAGGAGAGCACACGTATGCAGAGACAGACGGTGACAACTTGAACTTGACAATCCCAGAACCTGGTCCAAGCTCAATCCAAAATGTCTGCGGAGCTGTTAAATGTGTTGTTGTTGTCGTCTCCGGCCGTCCTGTCGTCATCCAACCTTATGTGAACCTGATGGATGCTCTGGTTGCCGCCTGGCTTCCTGGAACTGAAGGGCAAGGAGTTGCTGATGTTCTGTTTGGTGATTATGGTTTCACAGGCAGACTCTCGCGGACATGGTTTAAGACTGTTGATCAGCTGCCAATGAACGTTGGAGATAAGCATTATGACCCTCTCTTCCCGTTTGGATATGGCCTCACTACCAAACCTAGCAAAGGCTACTAGATAAGCGACAAGACATCACCTCGTCGAGAGAGAAGAATTCAATTTGATTGTCCTTATTTGTAAATGAATAAAAAATTTATTACCAAATCCGTGTGTGTGTGTGTGTGTGTGTTTAGACTGGAGCCATTTAGTGCAATGGCTACTTGTTTAGTGCGTAGGAATTCCTTGTTCTGAGATGCGCTTGTTGATTGGCTTTCTCCGTCAACAATTAGGCATATGCCGCATCAAAGTTAACTTGGGCTCTTTGAGTTAGGTGCTTAAAACCTACAGCAAGAAGCCAATGAATATTGAAATTTGAAGAACATCCAAGTATGTCTTTGTTAATCATAGTTCATATGGTACTCATATTAAAACAAACCATTTTATTACACAAGGAAGAACCAGATAAGCAACTACAAGCCATTTTATTTCACAAGGAAGAACCAGATAAGCAACTTACAAACATCGAAAGAAGACATCAGGTCTATTCCACAACCGTGATTTGCTGGTCCTTTTCCTCCGGAGGACCAACAGTACTACCACCCTCAACTTCTTTTATCTGCCTCAAAATGTCAGCCTTTTTATCAAGGATTGCTTCTAGTTTTGCATTGATTTTCTCCAACTTGTTCTTCAGTTTGTCCAGGTCTTTGGTCTTAGCAATCTCACCACGTTTCTTTTTCTTGTCACATTTATCTGTCTTCTCCTTCTGCTGCTTCTCTTCTTTTTCTTGGACTATGTTCAGTTTTTCTTCCCCTTTCCTTTCTGATTCCTTGGAACTATCATTTACCTCGATCCCTCTGGAAGCAATCTCAAGTTCACCCTTGTGTTCCACCTTTTCCTTCTTGTCTTTCTTTTTCTTCTTTTTCTCCCCATCTTCTACTTCCACATCCACTTCATCCTTGTCCTTCTTCTCTTTTTTTCCCTTATCTTTCTTCTTTTGCTTCTTATCATTTTCCTTCCCTTCAGCCCCATCTTCTTCTTCCTCTTCTGTATCATTATCCTTCTCTTTCTTCTTCTTCTTCTTCTCCTCTTTCTTTTTCTTCTCTTCCCCCTCATCTTTGAGATCACCGTGCTTGCCTTTCTCCTTTTTAGATTCGTCCTCGCATTCTTCACCTATTTTCTTCTCTTTATCCTTGACCTTCTTCTCTTTCTCTTTCTTTTCTTTCTTCTCTTTTCCTTGCATTGTCTCTTTTTCTTTCCCTGAACCTTCTTCCTTCTCCTCCTCTTTTTTATCCTTTTTCTTTTTCTCTTCTTTCTCTCCCATTTTAGCTTCCTTTTCATCCCCAGAAACCACATGATCCTTTTTCTTCTTCTTCTTCTCCTCCTTATCTTTCTTATTCTTTTTCTCTTCTTCTTTGCTCTCACCAGCTTCATTGCCTACCTCAGACTCTTCATCTTCACCATCCTTACTGTCCCTTTTATCCTTAGCCTTTTCTTTCTTCTTCTTCTTCTTCTCCTCCTCCTCTCCATCATCCTTCTTCTTTTCTTTCTCCTTTTTCTTTGATTTCTCTACATCCTTCTCTTTATGCTTCTCCTCCTTGTCCTTATCTGCTTTCCCCTTTACCTTGTCTACTGATTTGGTCTTCAATTCAAGTTCCACTTTAGTCTCTTCACCCTTCGTTTCAGCTGGCTCGGTATCCTTGCTCTTTACAGTAAGATGCATTTCTTCCTTTTTCACCTTTTGTCCAACCTCAGAAACAACAGATTCAGATTTGTCTTCCATCTTTGGAGTATTTACCTTAAGTTGAAATTCAAACCTTAGGTCTTTCTCCCTCAAACTCAGATACCCTAAGGAAAAACAGAACTTGAAATGAATATTCAAATAGAAAATTTAGCTTATCCATTTGCATTGACACTTAGAATTGAACCACAACCAATGTGTAGACAGAAAGTTGATCTCCACAAAATGATAAGTCACAATACACGAGCACATAAGCAGATGTCAATTTATAACCATAAATTGAACACAATTATCTAGCGGACCAAACCAGCAAATTCAGCAAATATTGAAGCTTTCATCGTTGCTAGGATGAATAGGGTTTTTAAAAAAAAAAGGAGGACGAAGTAGAAAGTACCTCATACCACCAAAAAGGACTAAAAATCAGTGAAAAAAGAAATAAACGAGAATGCCCATAAAGAATAGTGAAAGGAACATAACCGATCCCAAATGGAGGAAAATGATTTCGTTCGAGTGTACAGGTTAGAATACGAATCATCCATTATTCAATTACCTGAGACACAATACAGTTCCATAAGATCACTTTCCAAAAATCTCGACAGACCACAATTCAATCTCACAAGACAAAGATGGAAGAGAATTTTATAACCCCAGAACAACAAGATCAAACCTTGACCATCAAAACCTTTCAAAAGGATTGAAAACCAAACTCATAAAAGGATACAGAAGACCAACGTAACCACAGATTTATAATGAAAGGATAGTTATTACTTGGATTCTTTTCTCCAGATATGAGAAAACAAAAACAGATACAGAAACAAAACCAAACACAATAAACAGAGGACAACAAGACAAGAATTTGTACCTTAGAGCTCCTGTTACCCTCTCGAAGGCTGTATGATCTAGATGGATTTAGAAGTTTGGGTTTGTGGGTGTCTCTCCAATGGTGGAGACAACATTCGATCCTCTGTTTTAAAGTCTCCAGAGTTCAGATACGTCATCTTGACATGACAACTTTTGACCTTTCAGATCCCAACTGAACAATACAGAGTCGGTGACGTGTAAAGAGTGCTGACTATTCTGTTAAATGGTTACCACTGCGACACGGATTGGCTCAAACATGAAATAATATCGAAAGAATTATACAATTGCTTGGGCACGAAGTCAATGAATTCCGTCCATTTCAGGTCATTTCTAAAATTATTTGATTCTACATTAATTTTTAATATTGCCATAGGAAGTCTTCATCTGACTTGTCCATGTCCAATATATTGCCACAGGAAGTCTTCATCTGAGCTGTGCCATAGCAAGTCTTCATCTGAGCTGTGCCAAAAGATACCATTGCTTCTGTGTCCTTTTCATGCACGTCCTTTCTCACCGTACCTGTAAATTCTACGCAAATGCTCCTTCTCTCTTTACAGCAGATAGGAAAAACCTGGTCTTTACGTTTCTTTCTTTTTGCCTCAAAAAGTCAAATTTCGGTCTCATGTTTCTGCATTTTCACCCATTAAGCTTTTGTTTGATTATGTACGAGAAAGAGGGAAAAAAACGAACTATGTTTTCTTCTTTCCTGTTTCTGTTAGCAAAGTTTGTCTACATCCGAGGCTTGATGTGACATCTTTGCTCGCAAATGCCATTCATCGTACTGCTCTCCAGCATTGAGGTTTAAGCGTGCTCGCTAAGAAACCAAATGCCATTTTCATGTCAGGACGCATGCAAGAAACAGGCTAGCATAGCAATGGTCGTGTCCTCCATTTTCAGTTCAAGAGTTGAAATTCAAGTAATTTCACAATTTACGTGAATAACATTAGATGTAGTACTGTTAACAAGGGGCAGTGGAATTTATAAGTTGATAGAAATATTGTGGAAGCGATTTTTTACATTGTGGAAGAGTGGTGTTGCTATGTCATCGCCTACTTTCTAAACTTCTTCACTTCGTGAGAACTTCCCCAGGTGTGAATTCTGAGTGCAAGCTATATAATTTGCACATCCACTTACTAGTCATTAGGATCCCATTCATCATCCATTGCAAGAGTCGAACTACTCTTATCATCATTGTCCACAGATTCTTGCTGTTCAACCATCTCATTCTCAGTTTCCAGCATACTTTCCTGACGCCCTTCTACTTTTGTTGCCTCTGACAGAACAACTTTCTGATTATTCTGCATCCATTTAGGGCATTCATCGTCACCTCCGTATACATACCTTCCATCATTACCCTTCAGCTGCGTAAAAACCTTAGCACAAGAAATTCTACAAGAGCATTCTGGTAGTGGGTGCGAGGGGAATGAGATTGATTTTGACAACATCGATTGCCTGATAATGACCTCCTGACCCAAGCTTTTGTTCAGATGTTCCCTTACAGAGTGTCCAATTATGCTTAGGATGGTACATATTGTGACGGATTTCTTGAAAAGTTTGGCAAGAACTTTCCTGTCGGAAACCAAATCAGAATCAGAGAATCATTTCCATGTATTTCAAAATATCTGGTTTACAGTCCCTAATACAAGAAAGACTTCAAAGACAATTCAACATTTTCAGTTATATTCTAACACTCAAATCTGCATCATGTCGAATGTCTTGAAATTACACCAATAAGTACACACACAGCGAATGTAAATGAACCAGTAACAGTATATCAATTACAAGAAAGTCTGAAATTACTGGAAATAGGTAAATACATCTATGGGAAAGAAGATGTAAACCTGCATGTTTATCAACTCCAAAACTTTTGCACTCTTTTTTCTGGCAAGCACCAATATTTCAATGTGATGTCAAAAAGTTGATGTTTCTTATTTACAGCTGGGAAGCAAGTATAAATAAATTCAAAAGCTATCAAGCATTGGGAAGAGGGGCATACAATACAAGGAACCTATTTGTCTTTGTGAAAGAAAGCAAGTTGAGCGAATATGTGTACCAGTATATGAAAAAAAAAAGGGAATTAACATAGCAACCAAATTATGGAAATTAAGTGGTAACCAAGGCTCTTTTTTCAAATAATTGCTGAAGAATACCAAAGGTCAATTTGCGAAAGTACTTCAGTAACAGAAAGGAAATAAATCAGGTTTCTTCGGTTTCAACTACTTCAATTGATCCATGGTAATCATAATTCAATTGATCCATGGTACTCATAATTCTAGCAATTTATCCCCCGTGCACTTTCAAATTCTTTTGAAACATAAGGGAACCAGATTTACTCTAATGAAGGGGTATCCTTTTAATTAATGTAGCTTTTATGTCCATCTACCTGTCTGTCGGATATGTTCTGGAAGAAGCCCTCTCATATATCCTCTGTCCCATGACCAAGCTTGAAAAATCAGGCCACCCGCTATTATGAAAACCAAGAACAGAAATGATATAATCAAGAGCATCCCAAATTAACCTGTGAGCTTGCATCCTCAGATCTACAGGTAAGAGATGGGGTTCTTTGTCAGTCTCAGTAGTCCAACCATACCAACCTTCTTTCTATGTCCATAGATGGGTCTATATGGGGGTGGAGGAAGGGGCATAGGCCGAGGACCTGCCATTTTCCTCTCTTCTTTACGTTGTTCCTCACTTTTGGCAGAAGGTGCTTGAAAAGGATATTCAGGAATAGGACTTTCGGGACCAATCAAGTCAGAGAAGTCTTTATACCATAATGTACGATCCAACAAGTTCTCAAACATGGCATGAGGGATGAGGACTCATTGACCACCAAAGGTTTCAGAACCATCCATATAGATAATGGTTCTGGGAGAATATCCCATTGCTCTAAGAAGTCCAACCTGTCAAGAATTTGTGGAGCACAAGTGCATTTCATTAGTACTTTACAAGTCAATCTGAAATCAAATGAAACCTTGGCAATGGTCTCAGTTAAACCATGACTCATGATCAAGTGTGCAAAATGAGTTCATTCTCTGCACTATATCTAAAATTTGGAAACGGAAAAGCTGAATTTGATTCTCTTATTTATCTTGTCTCACCAGCATTTCCTAAAGTCACATGATTCTTTTGAGGATGGTCCCAAAACTTCCTTATAAAGTTGCTGTCCTGCAGACCATATATGGTTGTCAAATTATATATTCACTTTCCATTATTTTACATTAGCTGCCTTTAAAGCCTACTACTCTTTTCATCCGTCTCCATCCACACACATCATACATGTGTAAAAAACCACTTCATCTTCCATTTTGTTTGTTGATGAAGCATCACAGAAGGATAAGCATATATTATGATTCCCATTATTAAAGTCCTTGGATCTACACCCAATATTAAATACCGATCTATAAAAGAATTAAGTCCGCATGAATGTGTAACTGAAAGTTAAACCAGGAGCTTACTTCTTCGGGCATAAAAGGACATGAACCATTCTCTCTCCATAGATGACAGTCTATATTCAACTCCTCATCAAGGATCCCCTGCTTGATCATTTTTGCCCTTCGGTATTGTATGAGTTCAGTGTGAAGATCCTAAAAATAATAAATAAGTTAAAAAGAAATTTCAGAAATAAAGGTTTTTCATTTTTAATCATCATTCGACAATTCATAACTAGCAGTTAAGACCTCCATTTAGAAGTTCCAACTACTGAACTTGCTGATCATCATCAATTACTGAGAAAATCTTATAGATACTGTCAGAAAAAACATATAAGCTTAAGCTATTAAATGAGGCTCCAGCGGGGTCGCATATTTAAGACTCCCCTTCACTAAGGAGTGGGCACACAACCAAGGGTAGCATTATTTGAACTTAAGACTCCCTAGTTATAAAGCGTGTATTGCCATGTCAAGAAACATTAGATCCAAAAGCTCAAGTTATTAGATAGAACCCAAGAATGATTCAATTACTTTTAACATATACCATACGATGAAGGAAACTCAAAACATTTTGATGCAACTCAAACTAAGACAAACTTAAACATAATTCCAGGAAACTGTAAACTAGAGAGTTCTTCAGCAAACATGCCTGGAAAAACTCTCCACAACCATGATAAGCTAATATGTCTCTGACTAAGCCATGATGAAGTACAAGGAAAAGACGCCCAAATGATCTTAACCTATAGAAAAGGATAAAAAAGCAACTGATTTAAGAAATGTAATCAACTACTTCAGTGCTGCTGAAGTTACAACTTGAGGCGTAAGACATGTCATCTACCAACTTGATCCAGAGTCATGGCCAATAGATGCTCACAGAAATATCATTTCCAATCTAAGGTCCCACAAAAACCAGCAAGTATAACAAAGAATTGATTATCCTACTTTATCTTATACTGTGTAATTTGCAGTCAATCTACGAAGAATATTTTTCACAAATTTTATACCTTTTAACCATCTCAAGGCCACGCATCTGAATTTCTTTGAGAAAACGTAGAGCATGAAATGCAACCCGGCACCTAAGCCTTTGAAATTCAGACATGCTAGGTGGAAGAATAGACTGAGAAAAAAATGAGAATCCACTAAGAAAAATCACGACATTCACACAACTTTCAAGCCAAAATTGACCATGCATAACCTCAAAGTTACAGATTTTTACACCAAATACAGTAAAAGGCAACAACCTCAAGAGAGAGACTTGATGGATAGAAGAGGGTTGTTCAGTACACATCTCATTCCATGAAGTCATAACGGAGCTACTTGTCATGTAGAGCAGATTTGACAATATAGAGGATTTCACAGCATTTAATAGCCCACTGAGTGAGAAGAACAAATAAGTGCATCTCTCTCCAATAGTTATGGTAACTGTTAAAATAAATAAATATTAATTCAGAATATTCTCCCTTAATTGATAGGGGCGATAGACAGCTATTAGAGGTAGTTATTATTTCAATAACTGTAAATAGGGGTTGGCAGTTGTTAGAGGCAATTACCAAAGTAGTTATTTCTGCTTTTATTAGAGGCAGTTACCAAAGCAGTTATTTATGCTTTGGTGAACCGTGTACATTAAAAAAGGGGAATAACCCCTATTGTATGGTGTGAATGAATGCAGTCTCTCTACCAAAAATTCTTTGTAGTTTCTTGACATGGTATCAGAGCCACAAGGAGACCAATTTGACCGCAAGTTTCATCCTCTTCTGATCTGACCTTCATTGTTAGATCAGTAACTGCTACCAAATTCACTGTGATTGATCTCTGATTAATCGATTGTCAGCCATTTTTCATCCAGCCTTGATTGCTGGAAATTCCCCCTACAATTCCAGTAATTCTCTGATAGAACTCTCAGTAGCTGAGAGATTTCTTACTGAATTTTTATTAACGTGTAACAACAATTTCTGTCAAGTTACAAAGTAGCATGCAACCAACTTCGAGAGTACTACTCTCTCCAGCCTAAGGCTCACAGTATATGCTTAGTAATTGCCTACCTCCCCTCCCAATCATTACAGCATTTATATTAACTAACTTCTTACGTCAGCCAAGTAACAAACTCTACTATTCTCTCCCCTCCCACATGCACGTAACACTCCCCAGCCCCTAACCATAACAGAAAATGGTAACTTTACTTGGTTACCCTTTCCTTCCCCCTTCTAGAATAAACCTTAGTGATGGGAGGTCTAACACTGCTCCCCCCCATAAGTTGCACCTTGTCCTCAAGGTGAAAATCTGGAAATTGCTCCAAAATGTCATCAAACTTTTCCCACGTAGTCTCCGAATCTGCTAAGCCTTCCCACTTGATCAAGACTTCCAATCCTTTGGATCCCCCTAGTGGTCTTACTGCTAAGACTTGTTCAGGTTGCACCACTGACCCCTCTTCCCCTGACCATCTATCAGGTAAAATCAGCCTATTTTTATCCTCCCCTACCACGGCTTTCAACTATGAAACATGAAAGATAGGATGGATTCGAGCTGATTCAGGTAATTGCAATTCATAGGCCACTTCTCCAATCCTTTTTAACACCCGGAATGGACCGAAATACCGGGGGGCCAATTTCTCACCGACTCTTCTTGCTACTATCAATTGTCTATAAGGAGCAAGCTTCAGCCATACCATGTCTCCCACTTGGAAAACTATTGCTCTGCTGTGCTGATCAGCCCTGCTTTTCATGTCATTTTGTGCCTTCGATAAGTGCTGTTTGATTTTGGTCAAGTAGTGGTCTCTTTGTTGTAGTAATATATCAACCGATTCCATTTTTGAACCCCTTGATCCCATCTGAAAAATGGGAGGAGGGTCCCTTCCATATAATACCTTAAAAGGTGTATTTTTTAGAGCTACGTGATAGGAGGTATTGTAGCAAAATTCTGCCCACCCCAACCATTTCGCCCATTGCTCGGGGATATCTCCTGCAAGGCACCTCATGTAGGCTTCTACTGACCTATTCACCACCTCAGTAGCACCATCCATTTAAGGATGGTAGGATGAGCTGAATTTTAGGACGGTTCCATGCATCTTGAAGAGTTCCCCCCAAAATTTGCTCATGAAAACCTTATCTCTGTCGGAAACTATCGATCTAGGAAATCCATGTAGCCTCACAATTTCCTTGATGAACATTTCAGCCACTGATTGTGTCGTGTATGGGTGCTTAAGGGGTAAGAAGTGAGCATACTTGTTCAGGCTATCCACAACCACTAAGATGGATGCAAATCCAAGGGATTTAGGAAGCCCTTCGATAAAATCCATGGTTATATCATCCCATACCTGATTTGGAATCGCAAGTGGCTATAATAGTTCTGCTGGAGATAATGTTAGGTATTTATTCTGCTGACATGATAAACAAGCTGCCACAAATCTATAGATTTCTTTCTTCATGCCCTCCCAATACAACTCCCTAGAAATGCACTTATATGTTTTTAACGGTCCTCCATGCCCTCCCAAATGGTTCTCATGAGCATCCTTCATAATTTTAGTTATAAAGGCATAAGTATTCGGAATTACCAATCTGTCTTTGTAGTAGAGTCTGCCTTGCTTCACCATATATGGGGGTTTAAATCCCGGATCTCTACTGACAGCTTCAGCCAACTCCCTCAGCTTGGTATCAGCTGCTATCTCCCGCAAGATTACCTCCATATCTATTATTTTGCATGCCATGACAGTCCGCAACTCTTCCTCATACTGTACTCGTGATAGAGCATCCGCCACTTTGTTCTCCCTACCCGGTTTGTACTCAATGGCGAAGTCAAAACCCAGCAGTTTGGTAATCCATTTCTGATAATCAGGGTGAATCTCACGTTGCTCTAGTAGAAACTTTAATGGTTTCTGATAAGTCCGAATAACAAACCTATGGCCTAAGAGGTAAGATCTCTATTTTCGGACAGCCAGCACAATAGCCATAATAAGCAGATTGTCCCTTTCATAAGCAGATTGTCCCTTTCTTTCTGTTGACATTGACTGGCTATAATAAGCAATCAGTCGATTATTTTGCATCAGCACCACACCCACATCCGAAGCTGAAGCATCAGTCTCCAAAATGAAAGGTTGGCTGAAGTCGGGTAAGGCTAAAACAGGCATGGTGGTCATGGCCTGTTTCAGATTATTGAAAGCCCTCTCCGCCTCCACCGTCCACTTAAAATTATTCTTCTTGAGCAGCTGCGTCAACGGCCATGCAATGTGACTGTACCCTTTTACGAATTTCCGGTAATAACCCGTCAACCCTAAGAACCCCCTCAACTCCTTCAAAGTTTCTAGTTTAGGCCACCTTAACATGGCCTCGATTTTGGACTGATCTGCTGCAACCCCTTGTCTTGATACAATGTGACCCAGATACTCCAAGTGAGGCTGCCCAAAAATACACTTCTTATAGTTAGCATATAGCTTCTGCTCCTCCAAAATATTCAAAGTCACCCTTAAATGTCTTAAATGCTCCTCCTTACTTCTGCTGTAAACTAAGATGTCATCAAAGAATACTAGTATGAATTTTCTAAGATGGGGTTTAAAATTCTGATTCATCAAGGATTGAAATGTCGTCGGGGCATTTGTCAAACCGAAGGGCATTACTATAAATTCATAATGCCCTTCATGAGTGTGAAATGCGGTTTTCTCTATATCTTCTTCCTTCATCCTTATTTGATGATAACCGGACTTCAAATCGATCTTAGAGAAGATGACTGCCCCACTTAACTCATCCATCAACTCTTCTATTATGGGTATCGGAAACTTGTCACTTATGGTCACCTTGTTTAGAGCACGATAATCCACACAAAAACGCCACCCTCCATCCTTTTTCTTAACTAGTAAAACTGGACTAGCATATGGTGATGTGGTAGTTTGAATGATTCCCGTATCTATCATCTCTTTGACCAGTCTCTCAATTTCATTCTTTTGAAAATGAGGATATTTGTAGAGTCGAACCCTGACGGGTCCTTCTCCTTCGATTAGGTGGATGTGATGTTCTCTTCCCCTCTTTGGCGGTAATGCCTGCGGCCACTGAAAAACCCCTTTAAACTCTTCCAATAGGCTACTAATTTCCGGATTAGCTGACTTAGTCATCCCCTTAAAGTCCTCCTCTGGTTCTGCCATCTGCAGCAAATACACTAAGTCCCCTTCCTTCAGGTCCTTACACAGGGATTTTGCACTCACCAATGATTTCGACAAGATGGGATCCCCTTTTATGATAATTTCTTTCTCCCCCACTCTTAGTTTCATAGTCAGTGTACACCAATTAGTCAAAACATCCCCTAGTGTTCTCAGCCATTTTATGCCAAGAACAACATCGATACTGCCCAACTTCATTGGCAAGAAGTCCTCACAGATGTCTAGCTCCTGTATCTTCAAATTCAGCTTCCTATAAACCCCATTTCCTGCTACCTTGTCTCCATTTCCCACTACTATTTCATATTTGCCTGTGGGATCCCATTTGGAGCTCCATTTTAATGCTAACTCTTCTGAAACAAAATTATGGGTGGCTCCACTGTCAATGAGGATCACCACGGACTCCCCTTCCAACTCTCCTTCTACCTTCATCGTCTTGGGTAGTGTTAATCCAGCTGCTGACCCAACTAAAAGCTCAACATTCTGCAGTTCCACTTTTTGCGCTTCTGCCTCTTCTACATTTTCCAGCATATCAACTTCTATTTCTTCTTCTAAAACTGTGATAACCTTCAGGTCTATCATTTTACACCGATGGCCTTGTGTGTATTTCTCATCGCATTTGAAACATAGCCCTCGTCTCCTCTTCTCTTGTAGCTCACTAAAGGTTAAGTGTATAAAATTCCCCTCTCCCTTGTCAGTGGCAGTGGGCTTTCCTGTTTTAACCCCACTTTTCTCATTCTCTCCAGCTGTATCCCATGCCTTGTGTCCACCATAGCCGATTATTCTATTACCCCCCATGACTCTGTTTCACCCTAGTATTTTATTCTTTTCCTCAATCTGTTGTGCTAACGACATCATTTGACCCAAACTTCTCGGATTAGCAATCAAAAGCTCCACTCTGATCTCCTTCAACAACCCATTCCAAAACGAACTCTCCAGCACTTCATCAGGCAAGTCGGGTAATGGAGCAGGTAGCTCCTCAAATTTGCAAATATAGTCATCTACTGTGCCTGTCTGCTTGATGGCCAACAGACGCTGACATGGGGTCCCTTCTTGGATGGGTCTGAATTTTTTAACAAGCAATTCTTTGCATTCCTCCCAGTCTCTAATCGGTTTTCGGCCCTCCACCCATCTAAACCACGCCAACGCCTTCTTCTCCATGCTGAGGGACACCAACTCCATCTTCTCCCTGTCATTAAATCTGCCCACCGAAAAAAATCTCTCCACCCTATAAATCCACCCGTCCGGATCATCTCCATCAAATACCAGCATCTCCACCTGCCGAGTTCGACAGTCCCTTCAGGGTTCTCCTAGTCGCACAAACCCAGGCAGTGGATCCTCGGTGTAGCCTCCCCATTCCTCTCTCAGTGGCTCGGGTTCCTGCTCTCCTCTCACCGGTGGCCCACGTCGACTCCCTGCCTGGCGCGCCCACCCTCGAAATAGCTCCGGGTGAGTCGAGTTATTTCACCCGCACTTCGGTGGATACTCCGTCCGACCCACCCTGTCTGGGGAGTGTCACCGAAACTCCCCCTTGGTTTGACCCCCGACGTTGGCCCACGACTCCCACCAGGTTCCATCGGCCCTTTCCCCTTGTCCACTCGCGCCTCTCCCTCCATTCGGTGATTGCCCAACGACTCACCACTCTTGCCGGCTTCTCTGTGACTCACAAACATCGTAATTATTTCACGGAACTCTTTCATCTCTAGCTGAGATCGCTCCTAATTTCTTTGCCCTTCTTCTTTCTCCAGTCTCCGTTCCTCCCTCAACATCTCAAAACTCTTCTGAAAATCTTCACGTAAGTTCTCGATTTCCTTCTCAATTCCATCCATCCGATTATCCCCCTTCTTGTTAGCCATTGTTAGGATCCTTGCTCTGATACCAGTGATAGAACTCTCAATAGCTGAGAGATTTCTTACTGAATTTTTATTAATGTGTAATGACAATTTCTGTCAAGTTACAAAGTAGTATGCAGCCAACTTCGAGAGTGCTGCTCTCTCCAGCCTAAGGCTCACAGTATATGCTTAGTAATTGCCTACCTCCCCTCCCAATCATTACAGCATTTATATTAACTAACTTCTTACGTCAGCCAAGTAACAAACTCTACTATTCTCCCCCCTCCTACATGCACGTAACACTCCCCAGCCCCTGACCATAACAGAAAATGGTAACTTTACTTGGTTACCTTTTCCTTCCCCCTTCTAGAATAAACCTTAGTGATAGGAGGTCTAACATTCTCTTTGTATCAGCCTTCATTGCTAGTACAATTCATTCTCCTCCTCTCCATATTATCGGATCAATTGTCCTTAGTCCCAAAAGATGTCAGAAATTGAGGAAACAAGTGGAGTGCAGAATGGAATGACAAACTCCCTAGTGCAGCGTCCTCTGGGAGATTTGCCTACCATCCAACCAGCCTTCAAACTGGATGGCAAAAACTATCTGAAATGGTCTTAATTTATTCGAACCACCTTGAAAGGAAAGGGGAGGTTGAGCCATCTGAATGGAACTAGTCCTAAGGAAGGGGATCCATCGTTTGAAGCTTGGAATGAGGAGGATGCCTTAATCATAGCAAGGGTGTGGAATTCCATGATTCCTAAAATTAAAGATACGTGCATGTTCTTGTCAACTGCCAAGGACATTTGGGACACACTTCATCAGACATATTCAAAGGCCAAAGATGCAGCCCAAATATATGAGGTGAAAGTGAGAACAATGGCAACAAAATAAGGGAGTACGTCAGTGACAGAATATGCTAACTTGTTGAAAACGTTATGGGAGGAACTGGATCATTATCGGGTGCTGCAAACTAGATGCTCTGAAGATGCTGCTCTACTGAAGAATTTTGTGGAACAAGACAATATATGATTTTCTTGTGGGATTGAACCACGAATATGATCAAGTCAGGGTCCAAATATTAGGGCGGCAAGGAGGTTCCATCTTTAATGAGGAGGTAGCACTCATTCGAGGAGAAGAAAGTAGGAGGATGGTTATGTTAGTTAATCAAACACTAGAAAGTGGTCCAATGGTGGCTGCCAGACAGGGCAGAATTGAAGGAGGAAGATCTGGCCAGTAGAAACTTGATGAATTATGGTGCACATTCTGCAAAAAACGTAGGCACACAAAGGATAAATGTGGAAGCTACATGGCAAAACTCCAAGCCGAGATTGGGGACAGAAAGGAGAATCTCAGATAAATCAAGAGTGGAATCAGAGATGGGGGCAGCGCAGAAAAGGTGGACAGGTGCATGCAGATGCTGCAACAAAGCAAGAGCAACCAGCTCTAGACAGAGGAAAGTTGAACCAGGGAGAAATTAACAAACTGACTCTTGCACTAGACAAACCAGGGGACTTATCTGCTCCTTCAGGTAGTAACTCTCTTGCATTTTCTGGTGAGTCTCTTGCGTTGGTTAGTGTAAGTGGCTCAGTCCACTCCCCTTCCCAAGGTTCCTGGATCATTGATTCAAGAGCTACAGACCACATGACTAATACCTCAACCCTTTTCATAGCCTATAAACCCTACTCTGGTAACAAAAAAAAAAATCTACTGCAGATGGATCCTTAATTACTATTGCTGGTCTTGGTCACATTAACCTGACCCCTAGTCTGATTCTTAAAAATGTCTTCCATATCCCTAAACTGTCTACCAACCTTATTTCTGTCAAAAAACTAATTTCTAATACAAATTGCCATGTATTCTTTCATCAAGATTTCTATTTATTTCAGGAAAGGGATTCGAGGAGGAGGATAAGGCAAAGGATGGCCTCTACTACCTTGAGACATCGGCCAAACAAGAAAAACCAGACATCATTTCTCCATCCAGCCTACTATTCGAAACCCATCTCACAAATTCAGAAAAAGTTTGGCTCTACCATCGCCACCTGGGACATCCCTCCTTTGTTATAAAAAATATGTTTCTGTTAACATTCCATCCTCTCCTCAGCCCATTCCGATCAAGCCCATGAAAGTGTATACCCGTAGAAATAAGTTGGGACAGGGGAGTGAGAATATTGTTGCCATGTAGGCAAGGTTGTTAGGAGGTAGTTATGGAGAGAGAATGAAGAGAGGGGAATATTAGCAAGGGAATGAGTGTGGAATGATTACCTATTGGTATTGTTAGGAATTTGGCCTGGATTTCCAGGAGGGGGAGCTTGCTCCAGCAGTGAACTATCTACTTGTACCGATATATCATCAATACAAGGCAATCTCTATAGAGGTTCCTAACAACTTGGTGCTTTCATTAAGAGGAGCAAGGATAGAGATTGTATGCAAACGAGGATGGAGTCTAGAGTGTCTGCCTTAGAAGCGTCTCTGCGGAGACAGGAGTCATCGTTGCTAGCTCAGGAAGCTATGGTGAAGTCTCATGACGCAGCACTGAAGGACCTGGGATCGCAGCTTAGTACGTTGATGGCTGGTGTGGAAACCTTGGCGAAATCCCAGAGCCAACTTCAGTCGGAGTTAAGAGAAGGATTTCCAGCTCTTAAGATTAGGAACACGGGAAAACAGAGCATGGGAGATGGTGGGGATGGGTCACCGGAGTTGACTCACCTCGCTTCTTCTTCATCGGGCAACCACAGGGTCGAACCCAACCGACCAGAGAGTCGTCCCTTCTCCACGGTTGGAGAGCGAGCCTGGAAGGAGTTCCGCAATGCGGCGCGAAGAGTTGAGCTCCCTTCATTCCATGGTGTGGACCCATTTGCGTGGGTCGTGCGGACTGAATCTTACTTTTCAATTCATGAGATTCCAGAAGAGTTAAGGCGGCTGATAGTGCAGATTTGCATGGAGGGGGCGACGTTATACTGGTTCAAGACGATTCGCGAACTGGAACCGTGTATGACATGGGAGCGATTTAAGCACTCTTTGTTCGATCATTATGGTGAAAAGGATGAAGGGTACCCGATAGAGCTGATGAAGTCGATGGTTCAGCGTGGATCGATGGATGGTTATATCGAAGATTTCGAGAAGGTAACTTCGAGGATCACTCACATGCCCGAGGAATGGTTTATGAGCTGTTTTATGGGTGGGCTTCGAGAGGAGATACAGAACCAGGTCAGGACCCACGACCCGACAAACAGAACCCGACTCCTGTCGGTAGCGCGTAAGGTGGAGCGAGAGTTGATCAGAGAGGGCATCATCCGACCAACTGAGCCGAGGCTCCAACCAGGAGGTCCTTCCGCAGGACACGGTTTTCAAACGGGGGTATCTAGTTTCCAGCGACAAGGGCTAGCTGGGAACACACCGGCGAATGCCAACAACGAGGGAAGGGAGTTTCCTAACAAGGACCGGTCGGCAGTACCTGGTGAGGGTCGACAGAACAGTTCAAGGTGGAAGGGTACTCGGAGTTTGTCGTATGAGCAGTTGATGGAGAGGAGGGCAAAAGGGTTGTGCTTCAAGTGTGGTCAAACCCACGGCCCACTTCATCAATGCCCAGATAAGGCATACAAGCTGACTATTTGGGAAGGGGAAGCCGACGTTGAAGCAGAAACCGATGAAGATGCAGTTGCAGAGGGAGCAGTAAAGAATCAGGAGGACTGGGAACTAGTCTGTAATTTGGTCGAATACAGGGAGATGGGCAGAGAGCCATCTTCATCTTCGAGAATCATGGTGATGATGGGCAAGGTGAATGAAATGCCGATTTTGATCATGATAGACAGCGGGGCCAGCCACAATTTTGTGTCAAGCACATTGGTTAAGGCTATGGGAATTCCTACCACCGAAACTCGAACCTTCAGTGTCTGACTAGGGGATGGACACCGAACCTTCTCTCAAGGAGTCTGTAAGGGAGTTAGGTTGGAGATGAATGGAGCAAAGTTTACGGTGGAAGCTTTTGTGTTTAACACCGAAGGACCTGATTTAATTTTGGGAGTCACTTGGCTGGAGACGTTAGGTGTAGTGAAGGTGGACTGGAAGAGAATGTCCATGTCATTTGATCAAAGGGGAACCGAAATCACTCTACAGGGAGTCACAAGGCAAGATCCTATGCCATATGCATTACAACAGATGTTTAAACGTGAGGAAGTAGAGGTGGAAGGTGTACTCTGGTCCATGGGAGTGAGGCAGGTGGAAGCAGATGGGAGAGGAACTTTGGAGTCAAACCAGCAGCAGGCATTACAGGCTGTTTTATCCAGATTTGATGAAGTGTGTCAGCCTATTAAGGGGTTACCACCCAAGAGGATCAGTGATCATGCTATAGTTTTGAAGGAGGGGGCCGAACCAATAAGTGTCCGACCCTATAGGCATGCACATCACCACAAAAATGAGATTGAAAGGCAGATCAAGGAGTTGTTGGAAACTGGAGTGATCAGACCTTGTGTTGGACCATTTTCAAGCCCGGTGATCCTTGTTAAGAAGAAGGACGGTTCTTGGCGAATGTGTGTGGACTATAGGGCTTTGAATAAGCTCACGGTGCCTCACAAATTCCCCATTCCTATTATTGACGAGTTGATGGAAGAGCTGCACGGGACAAACTTTTTCTCTAAAGTGGATCTGAAATCTGGATTCCATCAAATTAGAGTTAGAGAGGAAGATGTTCACAAGACGGGGTTCCGGACTCATGAAGGGCATTATGAGTATATGATAATGCCTTTCGGACTTATGAATGCGCCTGCCACATTCCAATCAACTATGAATTCCATCTTCAAGCCTCTGCTGCGTAGGTTTGTTCTAATATTCTTTGATGATATTTTAATCTATAGTCCAAGTTGGGATCAACACTTGCATCACATAGCTATGGTGATGCAGCTGCTAACGGATAATCATTTACATGCAAATAAGAAGAAGTGTCTATTTGGACAGCAGTCAATTGAATATCTTGGCCATGTGCTTTCAGCTGAGGGGATAGCTATGGATCCGATAAAAATCAAGAGTGTCTTGGATTGGCCTGAACCGAAAAATGTGAAGGGAGTAAGAGGATTTCTGGGGCTTACGGGGTACTACAGAAAATTTGTCAAAGATTATGGGAAAATTGCAAAGCCTCTCACAGTATTGACCAAGAAGAACAGTTTTAATTGGGGAGAAGAGGCTGGGGAAGCTTTTGAGGAACTAAAGAGGAGGATGACCAATTCTCCGGTCTTAGCCTTACCGAATTTTTCCAAAGAATTTTTAGTGGAATGTGATGCATTCGGAAAGGGAATTGGGGCTGTTTTGATGCAAGAGGGTCGAACCTTAGCATATTTTAGCAAGGCATTGGCGGAATCAACTTATTCCAAATCAGTTTACGAAAAAGAGATGATGGCACTAGTCCTAGCAGTTCAGCATTGGCGACACTTTCTGTTAGGAAGGCATTTTAAGGTCTATACAAACCATAAAAGCCTTAAGCATCTTTTGAACCAAAGAATTCCATCAATGGATCAGCAGTGTTGGCAAGCTAAGCTATTGGGATTGGATTTTGAGGTGATCTATAAGTCGGGAAAGCAGAATGGGGCAGCAGACGCTTTGTCTAGGATGGGAGAAGATAAGTTTTTGTTTACCACCCTCTCTGCTCCTTTTTGGGCAGACCTAGAGCTAGTCCGAAGGGAAGTTCAGGAAGATGCTGAACTTAGTAAGATTCTAGAGTCCTTGCAACAGGATCCAGAGTCAAAATTAGATTACCTTGTGAGGGGAAACCTGCTGTTTTATAAGAACAGGCTAGTCCTCTCACCCACATCAGCATTAATTCCTCAACTACTGCAGGAATATTATTCTTCCCCTCTAGGAGGGCACTCTGGTTTTCTTAAGACCTACAAAAGGCTGGCTAGTGGGGTATTTTGGCCTGGAATGAAGACTTCCATCCAGAAATTTGTTCGGGAATGTGCTATCTGTCAAAGGAGTAAGTATTTAGCTATGAGCCCTGCTGGTCTTCTTCAGCCTTTGCAAATTCCTAAGCTAGTTTGGGATGAAGTATCCATGGACTTCATCACCAAGTTACCTAAATCCCGTGGTTATGAAGTTATAATGGTGGTTGTGGATAGGCTTTCAAAATATGCCCATTTCACACTTCTGAAGCATCCTTTCACAGCCAAAACAGTGGCTGAGGCATTCATCAAAGATGTGGTTAAGTTGCATGGTGTTCCTAGTTCAATCTTGAGTGATAGAGATCCTCTCTTCACTAGCATTTTTTGGAAGGAAATCTTTAGGATGCAAGGAACTACATTGAAAATGAGCTCTTCGTATCACCCCCAAACGAATGGCCAGACGGAGGTGGTTAATAGGGGTTTGGAAACCTACCTTTGATGCTTTGCTTCTAAACAGCCAAGACACTGGTCCCATTGGATATCTTGGGCTGAGTATTGGTACAATACTAATTTTCAGGTTTCTATAGGGAAGACTCCTTTCGAAGTGGTTTATGGCCGCCTACCCCCCTCTATTCTGCACTATATACAAGGAGAGACTCAAGTGGCATCAGTGGCAGCAGCTTTGACAGATAGGGATGAGGCTTTGCGCCAACTTAAGCACAATTTACTTCGTGCTCAATCTACAATGAAGAAGTTTGCAGATGTTAACAGAAGGGAAGTTCAATTTCTAGAGGAAGACTTAGTCTATGTCAAGCTTCGACCTCATAAACAACTCACCTTAGCAAGGAACATCTGTCCCAAGCTGGCTTCCAGGTATTATGGGCCTTTTAAGATTCTGAAGAAAGTTGGACAGGTTGCCTACAAACTTGAACTCCCACCAACAGCCAAGGTACATCCAATCTTCCATGTCTCCCAGCTGAAAAAGGCCATTGGAGACCATCCGATTGAGCAAGACCTTCCTCAGGGCTTAGAGGTGAACGAATTGGAGAGAGCTGAACCTGAAGCAGTTCTGGCTTCACGATACAGCTTAGCT
The DNA here is from genome assembly GCA_027563825.1 of Erythroxylum mucronatum. NCBI lineage: Eukaryota > Viridiplantae > Streptophyta > Magnoliopsida > Malpighiales > Erythroxylaceae > Erythroxylum > Erythroxylum mucronatum. The sequence goes on along the minus strand of JAOSBP010000002.1, from coordinate 9,342,899 downwards.
AAAGGTAGACAAGTCCAGCAGTGGCTGATTCGCTGGAGGGATAGGCCGGCAGAGGAAGCTACATGGGAGGATGCAGCATTTATCAAGGGACAGTTTCCTTCCTTCTCCCTTGAGGACAAGGGAGTTATTGAGGAGGAGGGAATTGTTAACACTCCACCCTCTCCTCAGCCCAATGCCCTTAAGCTTCAGCCCAATTCCCTTAAGCCCATAAAAGTTTACACCCGTAGAAACAAGTAGGGACAGGGGAGTGTGAAAATTGATGCCATGTAGGCAAGGTTGTTAGGAGGGGACAAGGTAGTTACAGTGAGAGAATGTAGAGGGGAATATAAGCAGAGATTTGAGTCGGGAATGTTTTTATCCTATCATCATTGTTTAGGAATTGGCCTGGATTTCCAAGAGGGGGAGCTAGACTCCAGCTATTTTCTTCTGTTTTCTATACTGAATACTATCAATACACACAACCTCTATAGAGGATTCCTAACAGTGTGTTATTGATAGGTGTGATGAACTATGACAGATTGGGTGTCCAAATTATGTTCAACTTATTGGCTCTTAAATAAGTTTCATGTTTTTAAAACTATCATGATGAAAACATAAGTTTACATCCCAAGAGCTTCTATACTCATTCTTATTGAAACTCTCCCAAATTTAGATGGATTGGAAAACATAATTAACTGCAACATAAAAATGAATTTTACTGGTTTGATAGGTGATTGCTGTACCATTACTTGATGGCATATTGGGTGCAACTATTCCAGTTCGTACCTGGTTTGGAGTCCTCATGTCAGCAATAGGGGTTGCTATGCTGGAATGCAGCGGATCTCCTCCATGTGTAAGCTACATATTGCTATTTGTCAATGGTAACTAATGTTTCTTATTTCTTAGTGCTGAGAAGAAGGAATTTGTTAGATCCAGGACCCTTAGAATAAAAATTACAGATATAGTAAATATATAAATATACATATATATGGGGAGCTA
>JAOSBP010000002.1:9323880-9340867 GCA_027563825.1 Erythroxylum mucronatum | reverse complement strand
GCTCTACTGAAGAATTTTGTGGAACAAGATAGAGTATATGATTTTCTTGTGGGATTGAACCCTGAATATGATCAGGTAAGGGTCCAAATATTAGGGCAGCAGGAGGTTCCATCTTTAAATGAGGTGGTAGCACTTATTGGAGGAGAAGAAAGTTGGTTATGTTAGATAATCAAACACTGGAAAGTGCGCAATGGTGGCCGCCAGATAGCGCAGAATTGAAGGAGGAAGATCTGAACAACAGAAATTTGATGAATTGTGGTGCACATTCTGCAAAAAGCCTAGGCACACAAGGGATAAATGTTGGAAGCTACATGGCAAGCCTCCAAGCCGAGGTTGGGGACAGAAAGGAGAATCTCAGATAAATCAAGAGTGGAATTAGGGATGGGGACAGTGCAGAAAAGGTGGAACGGCGCATGCGCATGCAGCTGCTGCAGCAGAGCAGGATCAGCCAGCTCTAGACACAGGGAAGTTGAACCAGGAAGAAATTAATAGACCGACTCTTGCACTAGACAAACCAGGGGACTTATCTGCTCCTTCACGTAGTACCTCTCTTCCATTTTCTGGTGAGTCTCTAGCTCTAGTTAGTGTAAGTGCCTTAGTCCACTTCCCTTCCCAAGGTTCCTGGATAATTGATTCGCAAGCTACAGACCATATGACCAATACCTCAACCCTTTTCACAACCTATAAACCCTACTCTGGTAACAAAAAAAATATCTACTGCAGATGGATCCTTAATTACTATTGCTAGTGTTGGTGACATTATCCCTAGTCTGATTTTTAAAAATGTCTTTCATATCCCTAATCTGTCTACCAACGTTATTTCTGTCAAAAAACTAATTTCTGATACAAATTGCCATGTATTCTTTCATCAAGATTTTCGTTTATTTCAGGAAAGGGATTCGAGGAGGAGGATTGGACATGCTAGGGCAAAGGATGGCCTCTATTATCTTGAGACATCAGCCAAACAACAAAAAATTAGACATCATTTCTCCATCCAACCTACTATCCGAAACACATCTCACAAATTCAGAAAAATTTGGCTCTACCAACGCCGCCTAGGACATCCCTCCTCCTTTGTTATAAAAAATATGTTTCCTTCCTTGTTTTCAAGTAATATGGTAGAAGAGTTTCAATGTGAAGTGTGTGAGCTTGCTAAACACAAGCGTGTGCCCTTTCCAACTTCTATTAGTAAAAGTTCTCTACCCATTGACCTTGTTCATAGTGATATATGGGGTCCAACATTCATTTCTAATGTTTTTGGTGCAAAATGGTTTGTTTCATTTATTGATGATTGCACGCATATGACTTGGATCTTTCTTCTCAAACATAAGTCAGATGTGAGCATAGTCCTTCCTCAGTTTTATACCATGATTCAGACCCAATTTGGAACCAACATTAAAAGGGTCAGATCTGACAATGCCAAAGATTACTTTAATCAGACCTTATCTTCTTTCTTTCAAAAGGAGGGCATTATCCATAAGTGTTCTCGTGTCTATACTCCACAACAAAATGGCATTGCAGAGCGTAAAATGGTCAGCTTCTTGCTTGTACAAGAGCTCTTCTTTTTTATAACAATGCCCCACAGTGGCTATGGGGAGAAGCAGTCCTAACTTCTGCCTTCTTGATCAATCGACTGCCATCATACAGCCTTGGAAACCAAAGTCCTGCTGATACCCTCTCTACCTTCTACCCAAATAATCTAGTTAAGATCGGCCTACAACCTAGAATATTTGGGTGCACAGCCTTTATTCATGTTCAGTCTCCCAGTAAAGGCAAGCTGGATCCTAAGGCCCTACGCTGTATATTTGTGGGATACTCATCTACCCAAAAAGGGTACAAATGTTACCATCCTCCCACTAAGAAAGTCTTTATCTTGGCTGATGTCACCTTTAATGAAACTGAGCCTTATTATTCTCATTCTCATCTTCAGGGGGAGAAATCAATACCATTAAATTCAGAAGATGAGGATGCTACCTTTGGACCCCAATACTAAGCTGGGAGAGGCAAAAGATGAGGCGCCAGTGGACACTGGGATGTACCAGCGACTAGTAGGCCGACTAATATACTTGTCTCACACAAGGCAGACATAGCCTTTGCTGTAAGTTTAATTAGTCAGTTCATGCACAAACCTAAGGAATGCCACCTTCAGGCAGTCCATCGTGTTCTCAGATATTTTAAGGGAACATCAGGAAGAGGAATGCTATTCAGCCGAGGAAATAGCATATATTTGGAAGCTTATACAGATGCAGATTATGCAGGTTCAATAGTGAACAGAAGATCAACGTCTGGATACTACACCTTTTTGGGAGGAAATCTGATAACATGGAGAAGTAAAAAACAAGGGGTTGTAGCTAGATCAAGTGTAGAAGCTGAGTTCAGGGCAATGGCACAACGAATATGTGAGTTATTATGGCTGAAAATTCTACTTGATGATCTGAAGGTCAAATGAGAGAAACCTATGAAGCTATATTGTGATAATAAATCAGCTATAAGTATAACTCACAACCCATTCCAACATGAGAGGACGAAGCATATTAAATTTCTGACTGCAGAGTTTAAAGTAAAACATGCATGAAAAGAAAAGAAAATTGATATTGACTTATATAGAAAATCGCAAAAAATGAAAATTGAAACTAATAGAAGAAATTAACAATAATACCTAATGCCTTTTCATCGTACGCTTTCTTGAATCTCCGGAATGACAAGAGTAACCTTTAGAAGCCCGGATATGGTATCACAGATCTAGAAAATTAATCAAAATGTTACGAACTCCCTCTAGTAATTATATAAGTTGACTCTAATACAACAAATGACACCAAAGATCTTATATTGGCAAAGCCACCAAAAATTTTTGCATAAATATAGCCATCACTCTTCATATTTGGAGTTGTTAAAGATTTAAGCAAAAGAAGATCATGACATTCAGTTAAAGCTCATAACAAGCAAAATAAAAGAATTACAACAACCCAAAAAAATTTATATTACAACTTCAAAGAATTGTTCTTTAAATTTTGAGCTTCTAAACCTTTAAGAAAAAGAAATATAGTGTTCAGTTAAACTACAAAAACAACTATGCAATATAACAGAACCAAGAGACTAGTAAGAGGATTCTAGAGATAATTTGATGCAAAAGACAATTTCAAAGCAACAAGACTACCTGGAAAATTGTGTTAGCGAGAACATATTTAAACTATTGAACCCCCAATTCTTTGCACAATCACTGGGGTTCCTTAAACTGACAGACTTTTAACTTTAAGATAAATCATCCTAAATATTAAGACAAAATAGAAAAAGGGCCCCGCTCCAAGGTGCGATTAGAAATGGTTGATCCAAGGTTATAATAGTTCAAAGAAACCGCCACATCCAATGAAATGGGGCAGACAATTATCGTCAGTAATCAAGTCCACTCCGAATCACAGCCACCAAAAGCCAACTATTTCTCTGCACCAATTGAGATAAAAATTGATACAAATGCTACCATCTCACTGAAGCAAACCCAAATATAATCTCTAAATCAACAGCATACCAGAGACCAAAATTTTTTAGCTAAAACTGTTACCTGGATAGTGATTCCTTGAATTGACATAAGGCTGTAGCAACTCTAAAGCCTTTATGGGCTCCCACAGTTTCTTTTTAACTCGCTGGAAAAAAATACCAGAACCTGTTTCATTGGAAAACATAAAAGAAAAGGCCAAAAAAATCTGGAAATGCAAATGCACATGAAGAACGCAAACAAATCCACAAACAGAAACGGATCAAAACCTGACCTCGGGGACTATTCTGGAGAGGAAAGGCGAATCGGACCTGGAGGCGTCAATGCACGAAACCTCACCGTATAGGCGGAGGAGATGTTTGTCAAATAGAGGTGAGTCAGTAAAGATCCCGTTGACACTATCATCACCAATAAAATGATGAATTTTATCTTGGATTTGAGTATCATCTTCATTCGTAACAAACAACTTCATAAACCCACCAACACAACGACGAAAACCCAGGTACCGAACTCAAGAAAGATGAAACTTTCCCAGAAACAGGAGCGAAATCGTGAAAACAGAGATAAAGGATCAAACTTTACAACGAAGGAGCTTCAAAGTCAACAGTAATGAACTGACGAGCTAAGCTTCAAAGTGAACAGTATTGAACGGTAGCGAGGTTTGAATATAAGAGAAACGGGTGGGGAGCAATGCGATACTGTTGCGCAACGGATAGCGGGAGAGTAGTGCGTGAGTTGGAAAAATCTTTTATACGGTAGACACCAAATTTTATAATGTAATCATGGTGGTTGAGCGAAGGATTACGGAGATGGTCAACAAAAGAATCACGAGTAACCAAATCCAAAATCGAAATCCGATTCCAAACAAGAGTAAGAAAATGAGAGATTGAGCGCAGAGAACAGAGAGAGTGGTGGTGGTGGTGTAACAGTACCAGTTATAGGACCGTAGCACAGGTTCTTTTAAAAGAAACTACGGTACTGTACGATGCAGGCAGAAAGCTGAGCATGTCTGTATTGTATATTTTACACAAGGCATCAAGTGAATATTTATTTCCTTTAGTTGTTTTCACCGACAAGATACCGTAGAAGAATGTACAGAAGAATGGATAAAAGTTAAAAATAGTGGGGTGCAATCTAGTTCGCAACTAATATGTTCCCTCCTTCCGTCTTCCAAAAATTGAGGTAAAATAACTCCGGGTCCCATAATCATTTTTAAGTCTTTCTGAAGTTGAGAAGTCAGACCGTACGTTAACATAGTCAACCGTTTGGCAGTTGAGAAGTCAAAGACATAAAAGTAAACTTTGGAGCTCGATCCTACTAAGTTCAACAACACCTGAGGCCATGCATGGTCTGATATTCTTGTTGGCTTTCTTATGTGTAGCAGTTGTCGCTAGACTGAAGAAACAGAACCGACCAATTAGTTGCACACAAGAGTAGCTAGCTCTAGTTCGCATAAATCAAGTTGACCATTTTAACTGGGAGCTAGCTAGCAAGTCTTTAGTACTACCTCTATACTCGCTTTGTGATGAACCTTGAGGGCAGATGCGACACAGATAACCACGCTGAAAAGGAAGGGTAGGTCAATCTAAGAAATCATAAACGTCAGTTAGAAAGTTTGGTTAATAAGCATCTAAGTCTGACAAAAATCCAACGCCGACCAAGTCCAAGTACCGTCTTTCGGCTTTACAGTCTTAAATAAGATTCTTTCCTCCTAGTTTTCAGGGCACACTTGATCTCCTACAGGTTTGCACCAGTATGGCTCGACAGCCGATCGCCGTGTTGCCTGCTACATCTTCGTCCACTGTTTCAGTGCTCTCAGGTCAGTTTGCCTAAACTTGCATAAGCACCTAGTAGTACTCATTTATTGTTCTTATGTATCTGTTCTCTGCTGAGTTTTCGGAAATGGAGATTCAGGTATTTCTTATAAAGTTTTAACTTTCAAGGGGTGATCAATCCATGGCTACGGTTATAGTAAGACTGCTAAATCTTTCAATTAAGATTACTCCGTTGAATTTTCAATCATTGAGCAGCATGAACACATGGTAGCTAGAATCTATATCACCGAATTGTTCTGTCTTCCAACTGACTCGCGAGTACAAAACTTGCTATATAGTTCAACTTCGGAGCAACTCCGAACAGCTAACAACCGATTGGGTAGTTCAGTGATAGATGATATTTAAATACTTAACAAATGCTTTGAACTTTCTTATGTTGAAAAAGACATAATTCAATACTATGACCATAGAATGTATGACTGTTTAAGTTAACAGATGACACAGAAGTTGCTGCACTCAGTACAGTACTAACTGTTGCAGCAATTATATATGTGAGTAAAATCAAAAGTGTAAAATGGGTAGGTAGATAGGAGGGTGATAGTACTTACTGGTGAGAGGCGTTGTGAGTTAGCTCTAGAATGGGTTTTCCCATATAATTGGATGCAAACATGTGTGGCATATGTAGGTGTGAGATGAGGTGTGGTTAGGCGTGGACCAACGTTGCATGAGTTTCACCCATGAGTCAAGATTTATGGCGTGATCTTTACCTAATTAATTGCATCTTCCCTTTCAGACAATTATGGTAAGCTTTCGGTTTTAAGTAAATTAAAGCTTGTTCCAGTTAACTAAAACTGCATTAATGCACGAGAACTCTAACTAGATTAGGTTTAAAAATTAATTATATCTTACCAGGACATGTACTAGCTAGCTACAAGCAGGAAAGTTTTAATAGGTATTTATGCAATGGAGGGTGGTTCCAACAACTTGAACTTATTTGAGTTGACAGGATCCGAAGAAATAGAATCCTTACCAACTACTTAAAAATTCATTTGGCCATAACATCCACCTACCCACTTCTCATTATCATCTTGTCACCTACTACACATTTCTGATCTCTCAACTACGTAGCTTAAACCATAAAGTGCTTTTAATATGTTTTGCTAGACGAAACCACAGGAGCTTGACAGTCAAGTCTCATAAGCATATTCTTAGGACTTCTTCACCCACATAATTAATTGCACAAATCCCTATAAGGGCTGGACCAGATTGAGTTTGAGGTTCTAGAAATTAGCCTAGTAGGACAAAAGGAACTCCAAGCTCACAAACTTGGAGGCCCTGAGGTGTCACATGACACGATCCTGTTTTTCATTTTTAAGCAATAAAAATATTTATATAATTTTCTTTCTTGTATTGATTTTCTCAACCCTACTAATTAATTGCCTAAGGTTTACTTTATAATCTTTCATTTATGCTTTTATGGTACATCAAGGATTTCATTTTTGAATTACTCTATAAAATTATCTTTTTTTCTTAATTAATTGCTTATTTATCAATAATCATTTTTAGTTAAACTAAATGGGTGGAAAAAACTAGGAAGTCAAACGGAAAAATAGGAAGCCTCCTCAGTGCGAACTTTCTGTCTGCCACAAATTGTCCCACTTAGCTAGATGGTTCTTGGAACTTACGCCTGAAGACCAAAATAGCACATTGCATTTCACCAATTCGTAGCCACCCTCCTACATATGACCCTCACTTCCACCTAGTAGTAGCACATTGCTTCCACAGTTGGCTACTTAACTTTCTCCAAATTATCAACCATTGTGTGCATTAATGCTAGCTTGGACTTCATCAAGCATGTATAGTTTGATTGTCCTTTCCATAATTTAGTTGGCACAAGATCGTCCATTACTCAGAAAAAAGATTATGCACAGATAAGTTTGGAGATACAGAGAGTACGTAATGGTTCTTGCCTATGTGTATGGCTTTTTGGTTCATTGATAGGGTAACCATTCTCTTTCCGAAAACCTACTCGGACTAGAATTTGAATCGATAACTTCTTAATCTTCGGAAGGAATTGCAGCTATACTAGTCAACTTCAACTTCTATATGGAGTGGATGACCACCATATGTTGACTCTCTTCCCGTGTTGTAATGAGAAATTAGAGGGTACGTACTAACCTGTTTTGACAAACTTCCTCTTCCGGATAGTCAGAATGACTGCTAAAAACCTAAAGGCATTTATTTGATCGTAGACGTTCTTTGGAAATGGTGCTACATAGTTGTACATGTAGAAAACAGAACTTAAATAAAAAGTAAAGAGAATCTACTAAAACTAGGTGTCTCCATGCATCTTCGAAGCTCGGAATTGCAGTAATCTACGTACATATAACGCCATGCTTTCGGGGTTTGATCGAGTTTGTCATCTTAATACTTGGGAAAACTGTTGGTAGACATCCTTGGTATTAGAAACATTGGATAGCTTGAATGTCAACTAATGAGAAGAGAATTTTTATATAATTAAATGTTTACCTAAAATAATGTGACAATTGATCATGCAAGGGAAAATGCCCGTCAATAATAATAATGTGAATTAGAAAAGTTTACGTCAAGTGAATTTCATTTAGTAATTACCTTCTCATCAGGATGTTGTACTAAAGTGCGATTCACATGTGCAGGTATATAATCAAACTAAAAGCTTCTAAGCTTCAGAAAATCAAAGCTTCTTCCAGGATACATATAACACCTTCAATTCATGGTGCTTAACTAAATAGAGGTAAGACTTTTTCTACCATATTTTGGGTTGGTACCAAAAGCTCCGGTAAGAATGCTAGTATTTCTGTTATTATTTCAAAGGAGTATTTTCTGCCATTAAATATTATTGTAACTGAGTAATGAGCATTATATATATTCATTATATATATATATTTTGTCTGTTTTTATGTTTTTTACATTTTTAACCTGCATCACTATTATCCTGTAACATCTGCATGTAGGTCTACTGGAAACAGTCTCTCTATAATGTAGGGGTAAGGCTGCGTACTATCAAGCCCCCCAGATTCTGCTTCATTGCGAGACTTCGGGGTATGATGATGGTGATAATGATAACGAGTAATGAGCACAAGCAAGGCAACGGTTAAGATCATTTTTTGTCATGAATATGGTATAACTGCCTGTTACTTTTAGGGATTAATTTAAGCATTAATCTATAGATACTTGAACTTGAAACTACCTTTATAACTATCAACTTCTTTGGAAACAACTTTTTATTAATTAAGAGTAAGGTTGCATATTATTGAACTTCTTCAAATTTTGAGTACTAACAAGTTTTGTATTGGATTATCGTTGTTGTTAAACAGCACAAACACTTCTACTTCTTGTTTGCTCGTTATGACACATGGAGGAACACTTAGATAAGCAAGTTTATCGAACACTATTACGTAGTAATGTGATAGAGAAAAGATAGGATTAATTGAGATGACTGAAATTCGTTCATGTATAGATAAGCAAGTATATCGAACACTATTATGTAGTAATGTGATAAAGAAAAGACAGGATTAATTAGATGACTGAGATTCATAATCGTCAGTCCCTCTTCTTCCCAAGCATTCAACATTGATTTTTGCTTAATTTGGTCCATTGTGCGTCGTTTTCAGGTGTATAGGGAGATTCTTGCGCTGGACGACAAAACTGTAGAATTGTCGCACTCTCAGGGCACTGATTAAAGAAGACGCATAGCGTAGATAGCAACGAGAAAAGCTAGTCTTGGCAAGACAAAAGATAGTAGCAGATTATGGTCACCATCAGGTATATAAATTTAAATGTACTGCCAATCTTTACGTATTTAATCCTTGTACCCTACATCTCTATTATCATGTCACATATGCATGTAGACCTACTGGAAACAGCCTCTCTACAATGTAGAGATAAGGTTGCGTATTATCAGGCTTCTCTAGACCCTGCTTCAGTGCGGGACTTCAGGATATGATGATGATGATAATGGTCTAAATAAATCGAGTATGACTATTAAACTCTTTTTCTGACTACGGTTGGCAGCATTACAGCGTGAGATATCTCTATCTATAGCAGAACTATATCCATTGTCCAGCATTATGCATCAAATTATATTCTAACTGCTTATGCATCAAATTATATTCTAACTGCTGAACTGGTCACACTTGCTTGACTAGACGATCTATTGATTCTAGTGAGTGGTTAATTCTTTATACTAGTGCTACTAAGAGAATCTCTCTATATTCTAATAAATTACAACGAAAAATGACCTCAATAACATAGTTAGTGGTGACTCTTGCAATACTTATCGAAGATTATGCGACAATATCATCTACACCCATGTGTAAAACCTTGTTTTGAGCCTATGAAGCATCCTCTATTTCAAAATTTTGGTCTAATTTGGACACATTTTAGGCAAATATCCCTCCAAAGCTCAAGAGGGAGATGAACCTTGCTTTTAAATGTTAAGGGGATCCAATCACTAGGACCTATATATTGGTTTATAAATATCTTGATTTAATATGTCAATAGAACACAAAAGCCTGTGTAAATATGCGTCAATAATGTTGGTGTGTATGCTTGTGTTAGAGAGGTAGCCATAGTTTCTTTAATTAGGTCTTCTTATACATTGTATATAAGAAAACAACAAAATAAAATATGCAGTCCACATATATCCAGTTTATACATGAGGAGGCGCCTTCTAATTAAACAGACATCATGCCTCCTAATTTTCCCAAAGCAAGAATGTTATATACCTATAATTGAGAAGCAAACATCCATAAAAACACACTATATCACAAACGTTCTAGCACTAAATTTAACTTGCCAAATCTGATGCTCCTTATGCCACTTACGTGCAGGATCAAGCGGGATGATCAGTTAAAGCACCATCAACATCACCTATGGTTGCCATTGAAGACATGATATCAGCATCCCAATTAGTGCCCATAGGTTGAATTGATTGCATAATCATACTGGTTTGCTGCTGCTGTTGGTTCCCAAAAAAGTTTTCATTGACCAGAGAATCCAGAAAAGAAGAGAATGTATCATCATTTCCACTTCCTAAGCAAGCTTCATCATTGCTAGGTCCATGGCATCCTTGTAACCCCATGAAAAGTCCATCGCAGTTTGACCAATTCTCCTGACTATTATGAACAGCCTGATTCTGATGGTCGTTTGAAGCCATCTTGAAATTTTCACTGACTTTGGTGGCTATAACCCTAAAAGTTTTGCTAGGTTCTTCAGACTGAGAAGTAGGGTTTGAGGTTTGATTAGGATCATGAGCAACCTGAGTGCAACTACTATTAAGGTTCAAAGGTTTGTGAGTCCTTGGATCTATTCCTTGACTAATGAGCTTCTTGCTGAGATGGGTATTCCAGTAGTTCTTGATCTCATTGTCTGTGCGCCCTGGAATCCTTCCAGCTATCAGAGACCACCTGTAAATGAGTATATATACATGTAACTTTTATGACTTCGATCCCAATAAGGAAACAAACCCCTGAAATAGATGATGTTATTAGACAATCATCAATTATAGGTGTACTTTCTTTCTTGTAAACTGAAGTTCAAATCCCATATCCGTAAGTATAAAATCCATCCTACTCTATCTATATCTAAGAGAGGAACGCAAGAAAGAAAGCCGAGAACCATAAACTCTCGACACTCAAAAAAGCCCTAAAAAGCTTGCTTTGAAACTTCAAATTAATTGGAAGTTCCTAATACATGATCAAGAATCCCGCGATTACATGTAGCGTACGTGGATTGCGCATCCGAGTAAAGAAAGAACCCTAAAGTTCTGCGGTGAACGGAATTAGACTTGATCCCGGGCCCCAAAACAACTTCTTAGTTATATTTGAACTTAGTATAGTGAAAGCAATATAAAGAGAAAACAGTCCTGTATCGACGAATCGATCTTAATTAGAACCTTAATCCTTCACCTAAATAATGGTCAGAAACCTTTACTTGTCACGAGCAAATAATAATTAATGGCCCACCTGTTACCAAGCAACCTATGCAGCCTAAGAATGAGATCTTCTTCATCAGGATCAATACGCCCTCTCTTAACACAAGGTCTGAGATAGTTCACCCATCGAAGGCGACAGCTCTTACCGCACCGGAGCAGCCCCGCCCTCTTTGGCACAGTACGCCACCGTCCCTCGCCTTCCTTCTTGATGAAGTTAGCAAGAAGCTCATCCTCCTCCCGCGTCCATGGCCCTCTCTTTATCCCAACTTTGCTACAGCATGGTGTAGTAGTAGTACTTGTCTTGCTTGCTGCTGGGTTCTTCATAGCTTCTTCTTCCTGTACTGAATTGTTAAACTGAATTTATTCCTTTTGCTTGCCTGAGGAAATGAACGTAATATTTTACATATATGTGAAATTAGGTTTGATGGAGATGGAAGAGAGAGGTTGTCGTTATATGGGGATGAAAGAAGAGACGTAAAGTCGAAGAGAGGGACAAAGGTGGAAATACGGGGACAGACCATAGACACTGTGTGGAGAGGGTATCATCCATGTTGGAAGCTTTGCGTTGTGTGCCCAATAAATTTGGAGCATATCTTTACTCAAGTTTTACTCTCTTCTTCATTTGTTGAAATTCAAATTTTAGTAGATGTTGACACTGATGAATTTTTGAAATATTCATGTTTTTTACGTCCTGACCCACCCTTCGGGTGTGATTTAGTGAATAAAACCTTGTAAAAGAATAGTGTTTGTGTAATTTAAGTTATTTTATTTCCACTAAATTTTAAAACTTAATGATTAAAACTAGCACCCAATGTTTTGACAAAGTTAAACTGGTAAGACAAGAGGTTTAAGGTTTAATCGTTATTATATCATTATAAAACTGGCTAATGATTAAATAAAATTAAAGATCTTAAAATATAATTGAAACGGATTGTATTAATTACTTATTGAAAAATTTAAATTTTAATTAAAAAAGAACATTAAATGAAAATTTATTTATTTATTTTAGTTTATTAGAATTTATTAATTTACGAAAACTGATTGATTAATTAATACAATACATTGATTAGTTTTTGACAACAAAAGTAATTAAAGTAGATTGAACTGAAAAGTTCAAAATCGACTGAAAAATTGAAAGATTCAAAGTTTTTGATTTTTAAATCAAAAAATTTTAAGCATTACACTAATACTTAGTTCTACAAATACAAAATAAATATGTTTTTAGTTGATTGAGGTATTATGAATTTAATATTTTTATGAATCACGTACGTATATATTACTTAACATTATGAAACCCATGTTAATTTAAAAATAATATTAAAAATGAAAAAAGTTTAAATTTGATTCTATTTTAATATATAATTAAAATTAACAAATATTATTTAACTTATTAATTAATTATAATAATTTTAATTTAAGTAAAAAACTAAATCTTAGTTACTTAATCATAAATATTGGAACCTTCAATAACAAGAGAAAAAAAAAAGCGGTAATGACTTCTTCATAATAATATTTCTTAAGTCTAAATTTTTGTCAATTTATAATTAATTTTGGAGATTTTGCAAATGTTAAGGTTCATTTTTTACTTTTTAAAACATTAAGATAGGTTCAACTTTTACTTTAGTAAAAATCTTAATATCAAAAATATACTTTCAATCTAATAAATCACATAATTCAACTTTTATAATATACAAATCTATTATTGTATTTCAAGGTATTCCTTTATTATTAGTTGCTTGTGTTAAGAAATAAATATATTTTAAAAACTATTACCTTATAAGAACCCTCAAAATTAAAATATAGCATTGAGAGTTTTCTTACACTTACTATTAATTTCAAAGGTTTTAGAGTTTGGTATAACCTAATAAAAAATAAAAATATTAAAGAAAAATTGATTGGTCTTTTGTAATATCTTATTACAATTTTTTTTGTTTTGTTACAATCTTATTACAAATTTGAAAACACTTATATGGATTAGAAAAGTCTCTATCGTGTCAAGTCAAACTCACTTCGTTCTATCGACTTCTCCGTCCGGATAATGAGCTTTACCAAGTGGAGAAATATGTTTTGTTTAATTTGGTTGATGATGAGTCTTGTGACTTGATGTCACTGCCGGCTGTCGGTTTCTGGTTATTATGGTTATTATCGTTTTTTTTTAATTACATTAAATATCCCAACTTAGACCAACTAATCCTAAACCCCTACGACCCCATCCTAAGAGCCTAGAGGATGTAAATATGAAACCTCAAAATCCTTCAGGTTCCTACGTAGCCTGTATACTTCTGCGCACAAGGAGTCTTTCACATACTTGATTGATCAACTGATGATTGATCAATTCTCGGGTTTCCTAGTAGCTCCAACTCTTACACTGCCGCTGGAAGCGAGGTGTTTGTAATTGATCTGATCAAAGAGTTGTATCTAGAGGCTAGAGGATCATCAATAAAAACATGCCTATTTTCCCTTCTTTGACGTGACTCGAACTCAAGACCTCCTATAGAGGAGAGTTTTAAGTGAAAAATCTGGACCAATTGATCCACCCCTCGTTGTCTGGTTATTATTGTTTCTTTTTACTACTACTGGTTATTATCGTTGCTTTCTATTTTTTTTAATTTTATTTATCATTTAAAAAATAGCACCATTAAAATTCTATACTTTTTCAAATCTGCGAAATCCTAAATATTTTTTTTAGGGTCTCAATTATAAGAAGTTATTTTTAAGTTATTCACACTCAGGTTAATCTTAGATTCTTTACAAAAGGCAAAGCTTTGATCTCAAATTTTAAACGGCTACATATATAAGAATGACTTAAACTCGAACCTCATTTAAGCTATAAAAAAAAAAATCTCGTTACCAACTCCCTTACACCGTGGGTTTATTGTTAACGACGGTGATGTTTGCCATCCAGTTGCTGCAGTGGTTTCTTTGCTGGTACACCAAGTTACAGGACTGTGCTCTCCTTTTTCGCAGCCCAGTTTGACTTTTTGTCCGCAGCAACCTGAAATCTTTTATGCTGAATACAATATATATTATGATCAGCTTATTATTAATATTTACGCACTTAGGGGGCGCCTGGTTCACACAGGGTAATGGGAATGGGAATAGGAATGAATATAGGGAGGAATGAAAATGGATATAATCATTATATTAATGATGGTTGGTTAAGATAGAGGAATGATTACCATTACCTTTGATATATTTTTATATATTTATTGAGACATATTTTTAAAATATACTCATATCCAATATGTACATTTTTAGCTATACGCGTGTTACATTTTACTTGATTCATATTGAATAAATATCACATGGAAAGAAAGAACATCAATCTTTATAGCATATTTTTATAGGAGATCAATAATTTCAATATGGTCGGGTCGGCCTAGTGAGGCCCAAATGCCAGTTCAAGCATTAACAGCTCAGTATTAAGAAGTCGTCTCTCATACAAAGACGATGATGAACGTAGAGACCTAAACTTAATGGTAAGCTTACCGCATATATAAGGCAACGCTCAACCACGATAGAGGTACGGACTAATAACCCTAGTTATCTCTTCGTTCTCAAAAACTTAAAACCTTTACAAAAGACTGACTTGAGCGTCGGAGGGGCCTTCCGGGAAACAACCCCCGGAGAGTCTTTATTTGTCTTGCAGGTTTTCCATAGGTGAGGCTTTGCAAGATTATGGATCAGAACAACGATATTCCAACCTTACAGAATCCGGCTGAACCAGTAGTAATTTCCTTTTTAGTGTTTATAGATAATTCATAAATACTATCTAGAGGGACTTCTGTAATTGAGGCTTTGTAAATGACAATTCCTCGAAGATAAATGGAAGCATCAACCTCACATAAAGGATCAAGGGAACTCAAGTTATCAGAATAGAAGTTAGTAAGAGAACCATCTCTAAGCCTAGTTTGGAATAATCTTCTAGTGAGAATTCTCAACTTGAAAATGTTAAACATTGTCTATGAGGTATCATTCTTATTATAGCTTTAAAATTCTCCCACTATAGATAGTGTTCTTGGATCCACTTGACACAAAGGGATTCTTTATCTATTAGAATCCTTAAGATTATGTTCAACATTATTACTTTGTTGCTTAGCTTCAAAAGGACCTCTTACTTTGATAGACATACCTTCTTCCATACAACTTTGGCTACATAATCACCATTGACTTTTCAGGTCTAGAGGAAACATCTGAACATTCTCTCATTCATTTTAATCAAGCTGGTAGGGAAAACAAGATGTTTAGACCAATAGGAATGTAGGGAGTCGATAACTAATTGAATTAGCTAAAATTTTCCAGTATAAGTTAGATATTTGTTACACTAAGATTTTTTACACTAACTCCTTATATTCCTTTGAATTCTTTTAATAAAAGGTAAGAAGTTATTGTAAGTTAGTCTTTTATATGTTATGAAGATCCCAAGAAAATTGAAGGGTAGTTATTTGACTTGAAGACCTGTTAGGTTGGTGATCTAATTAGACATATAGGAAGAAAATATAGAAATGAACACTTATATTTTAGTACAAAGAAACAAGTTAGAGATGATGATGAGTGACTGATTTGAAAAGAGAGGATTTCCAAACATCGCTTTGCTTCTGGGAAGATAATCTACCATCTAAAATAAACCATGGCTCTAACTTTTTACTTATAAACCATTTATTATGTTATTAGTTCGACCAAGTGAAATATAAACCATTTATTATGTTATTAGTTAGACCAAGTGAAAAATTTTCCCTCCATCTTGAGATTAGCTACTTCAATACTAGATACACATTTAGCTAACTCATCATTGATATAAGTTTCTAGCCTCTAGAGGTAAAAGGATGCTATTTAAATCACTAATGATTAGCCAGGTCTATGACACTTACATAAATGGATTAGAGGTTGTTCCATAGTTAAGTCCTCTAAAAACCAAAGTTAGAGGCATATAGGAAGTAGATATTAACCTTAGTATTGAGTTGCAAAAAAAAAAACAGTTCAAGGTGGAGGAGTTGATCAGTTATAAATGAGCTACATACTTGCTCTTTCTCCATATCATAGATTAATATCATATGTCCATAATGATGACCAATATGATTAAAGATGATGGCCCATTTATTATTAAAAAAAGAGAGCTATTTGCCTTTGTGCTTTAGCAATTTGGTTTCTAAAAGGTCTCTTAAGGCAAGTTTTATTGAGTTAAGATAATCCTTAAACATGTGTTGCTTAGAGAGGTTGTTAAGGCCCCTAATATTCTAAGATAAGATATTCATTTCACCAAGTAATTAGAGTTTGAGTTGTTTTTCTACCTATTTGATTTCCTTCTAACTAATAGGATGCAATCCTTACCAGAATTAGAGCAACTAGGGGCAGCGAGAATTGGTTCCAATGGGGTTTCCTTAGCTTATGAATTAACAGGTTTAGTTTGAGTTACCACTAAAGAGGGAGCAACTGAATGCACTTTTGGTATTGTATTTCCAACATTTAGGGGGTGTTTGGTTTGAGGGTTTGGAAATGAAGGAATGGAACAATTGTAAAAAATAGTATTTACTTTGGAGTTTTCAATTCCAAAGGAATGAATTTATCCCATTAAATTTGGGAATCTACTAAACCCTCCAAATGGGGTGGGTATCAAGTTTTTATTCCAATCTAGTGGTTACTATTTATACCCCTCCCTCATATAAGCAATTTTTATTCTTAATTATATTATTAAACTCATCATCATCATCTTCATCATCATCTTCATCATCATCATCATCATCA
>JAOSBP010000002.1:9302322-9315095 GCA_027563825.1 Erythroxylum mucronatum | reverse complement strand
TTGTATGTTTTGAAGTTTGAAGGTTTAAGTTAGATATATAATTAAATAGTATGTTTAAAAATTATCTTATATATATAACATATATAATAAAATTTATATATTTATTAGTCACCGGTTCGATCACGGTTCAATTCCGATTGAACCATTGACCTTTAAATCAGTTGCTTCTCTGGTTCAGTCACTGGTCCGATTCTTAAAATATTGGTTATTATCATTATTAATTTAGATGTAATTTCTTATAAATTTTTAATATTTAAATTTTATTGTCAATAGGACTCTTAATAAAACAAGTAGTTCGATAGATCCAATCTGTATTGATAATATCAATCTTTTGGCATATCGAGTTTCTGAAGAACCAATTTTGGTAGATATGAATGATTTGGAAGATAATCTTGGATAGGAAATTATTAACATTTCATTTGGTGCCATGAACTTGAATGATGATGATGATGAAACTCCTTTCAATAACGAGAAATTTGTACCAAATGATAATTGGGGTCAGTGTAGTTAAAGCGGGCATCCCCCTATGGACGATTAAATAAAAGTTTCAAGTTTTTGTTTCTCCTCTTCCTTTAATTTTACTTATATTTGATGTATATATTAAATTCTATATGTGCAATGTAATTGTAAATGTTTTTGTTTTAGGTTTCACTTCTATTTGTTTGTTTCCTCATCACGAGCTCTTGTTGTAAATTGTTATAATTAGAGAGTTAAAGATATTTATTGTTATTTTTATTTTATGTTTTGATGTAATTATTATTTATTATGTGATGAAATAGTAATATTTCAAATACTTTGTATAGTTCTTAATTTTTTATTTATATGATGATTATCTTTTTTATATTAATTGTGGTTATTATTTATATATAAAATATCTGAAAATTAATGTTAAATTGTTGTTATTTTAAATTATTATTATTATTATTATTAGAGATATGTTGATATAAAATTATAAAGTATACAATACAATAAACTAATTAACTATTTTATAAAATTTAACAAATTTAGGGATAAATTCATAAATTTAAAATTTTGCCTTAAATAGTACTCAATATTAATCAATATCAGTATTGTCTTAACACTCAATCCAATATTAAACTCGGTACGGTATGTATAATTTGTTTCCTCGTCAATATTCTTATCATGATTCCAGCCTTCCAGTGCACTGACGCGTGTTCTATATTCTTATCATGATTCCAGCCTTCCAGTGCACTGACGCGTGTTCTAATCAATTAGGATTTTCTGACACGCGAATGTTAGGATCTTTTCCAAGTTTATGGAATATTGGATAGGATTGCAGATTGATTGTGAATTGTCTCACTCTTAGATTCCGGGTCCCCAAACAAAGGGACCAAAGCGGGAGTGGACCACCCCACTTTCTTACGGATCAAAGACATACTTTGATTTTCTGGATAACATATTTCTCAATCTTTTAATTTCGTTACCCTACATTATATCCAGAGTTCTCCCTGCTCCAGGTCATCCTTTTAACTCGCTCAATCCATCGTCATCCGTACACTAAATTCTTTTTCTTAATATCTATTGAACTTTTCTAATTTGATCTTTTCTCTATTTTACTATTTATAATATGAAAACTATCATTTATTAAACAATTGTATTATTTAATTATTATAATAGACATTTTATTTTAAATGAAATTTTAAAATTGAAAATAAGATATATATTAATGAAATATAGTAAATGAAATTTGTTTAATAATTAAGTAAATATTATAAAAGAATAAATAATAGTTTTTTAAATGTAAAATTTTTAACGAACAAGATAAAATATTAAATGTTTTTTGGGGTTTACATTTTAATCCATTACATGCTAAGTTAGTGTATCCTTAAGGACTATAGTAGGGTTTTTACAGGGAAGCAACTTATATAAAGTGTTACTACATTGCATGTGGGTCTACTAGAAACAGTTTCTCTATTATATAGTGATAAGGCTGCATATCGAACCTCCTCAGACCCTTGACTCAGCAAGATTTTAACTTGATGTTGATAATGATAATGATAATAACTTATACAAAGGTTGACTAAGCGGAAATTAAAAAAGATAAAAAAGAGAAGATAAAAAATCAACAAGCTTTGTAACTTAGATCACTAGTTTTGATCAATGTTTTAAAAACTGGATTAAAAGTTAAATGAGTAAGAGAAGAAGTTTAAGGGTTAAAAAGTTCAACCGATATTAAACCCTTATAAAACTCGCTAAAGACAAAATAAAATTAAAGAATTTAAAATATGATTGAAAGAAATTGTCTTTATCTATCAAAAAATTGAAGTTTAATTGAAAAAAAGAAATTGTTAAAAAAATATTAATTAATTTATTTTAGTTTACTAGAACTTGTTAATTTGTAAAAATGTACTAATTAATTAATAAATTAATCGATTTTTATCAACAAGAATTATTAAAGTAAATTAAACCAGAAAATTATCCTTTTTTTTCTTGGGTCACTAGTATGAAGAATAACCTTCTAATCTCTCTAACCTTCTCCTATTCAAGTATTGACTCATGCTCAATTATTAGGCTATTCCTTTAACAAGTTTGTTTCTTTTCTATTTTCTAAGCCGTAAAAATGAACATTTCCTTATAATATATGTTATCTCTGGACGCTAATAAGGCTGCATAAAATGAGTTTATGTAAAATATAATACTTTTATTACATTAAATTATAAATTTCCAATCCAACTCTTGGATCCAGTCCAGGGGAACGAAGATGGGCCTAGTAATAATTGCAGTAACACAGATAAGTGTGATCTAGGGGCTTGCAGGATTTTGCATTGCTATGGACTCATCGTCCCAGGTAAGCTGATAGATGAGGCCCAAGAGCCCAACTCGGCCACATGGGAAATGCTTATTGTTTGATGTTTTGTTAATTGCCTCTTATATGGTTGTTAATTGCATTGTTATGGAGCTTGATTTAAGTAAAAATGTCCAATGATCCTATGATTTCGTTTGTTCAAACAGATTGTGAAGCTATGCGTTTTACATTTTGGAACTTTTAATATCAAAGTTTTATTTGCATTTTTTTAAATTTTAGATTATATTTCTATTTTAATTTGATTATTTGCATATATTTTCAAGTTTTTGGCTCATTATTATTTCAATATTTGATGATTTAAAATTTTATAACTATGTCATTATAGTAAATTTGTACAAATAGTTTTAATTTTAATATTATAAAATTTTACTATAGTTGACAATGACTATGTAATTCTAAAATATTTAAAAATTATTTAAAATTGAATTTATTGATTTGAGTAACAGATGTGATTATTTTTTTTTTGGATTCGAGGAAACCCTATAGGCGGGCCAAGCAGGCACACCCCTCCAAGGGCCCAACTGACGCACTACCCCATAAGCGGGCCAAGCGGGCACACCACCCCATAGACAGGCCAAGCGGGCACACCTTATCATTGATGGCCCAACTAGTTCTCCACCTATAGGTAAAACCCCGACTGCTCTAGGCTTTTACAAGAGGAGCTAGCATGGAATTGAACCTGGGACCTAATCTAAGCCAGGCCCCGCTCTTAACTATCAAGTCATACCCTTGAGGGCAACAAATGTGATTAATTGAGCATGCATGTTAATATTAATTTAAGATTTAATTTATTTTTCAATTTTAAATTATCAAGTCATTAAATAATTTATCCAAATTACGTATTTAATGATTAATTATGTGAATTTTTGAAAATTTACTCAATGGATGTATCGAAAAAGAAAATAAGTAACTTATTAGGAAGGAACAAGCCTTTGCTTTTGCCCAAGGCCTATCAAATATTTAATGTACCCAAAAAAAAAAAGGGACAAGCATATATACTAACCCAATTGCTATTAAACAAATACATATAATCTCATCTTGGATCAACATGAACATTTAGGTCTACATGGTAGTAATTTGTTTAGATAAATAAGGAACATTGAAAGAGACAATGTTACAACCAAATCATATTTCTGGCTACTTGAAAATGAGAGAGAAGAATATCCGGAAAGGTCTTGTATGGACATCTATGTGTGTTCAAATTAAGACATTTGGTCAGATCATTATTATGTATGAATGGGTTTTATTACAATATCTTGTTTGTCTGTGCCACTTGTCATGAACAGTTTCCTTTCTGGTCTAGTTTGTTTATTTCTTGGATCTACGATTTCAGAGAATAAAATTAACATGCATCCCTAAGTTGCTTGATTATAACTGATAAGTGGCTAGGAACTCTTATGGTTTTGCAACTGTAAAATATGGAGCGAACAGTGAAGTAGTTGCAGACAGCCAATAACAGGAAGTGGCTCTAACTTTCCCCGTAGAGCTTAGGAGTGCTCTTTACATGCACGCTTAAGCATTACACTGTTATCTATGACGGACATAGACCTTCTTTAAACATAACTAAACCAAACGTTTGATGTCATCGAAGAGTACTATAATGCAAATAAGCAACATCCCTTTTTTGTTTCAATTGATGTAATTACGTTGAGTTTACAAACCAAACGCAGCAGCGTGCACGATAAGGTATTCTTTTGTCTGCTCAGTGAATGACCAAGTCTGTCTCATCTTTATCCTCTTCTTGCTTTTGCACCTTAGTTCTTGTGCTCATCTAGAGAGCTAGTTTGGTGCCTCCACGTGGCAGACATCTGGGACGCGAAGACCCATTTCTCATTTGTTGACCAAGTTAACAGAGAGACCAGCGATGATGACTTGTCCCTATGGTATAGCTCCATTCATTCCTTACACACACTGTATCCTAACGTGACAAAGTTGTAGCTTAGGTTTGATCACATCTTTAAGTCCTAGAGTCGAAAATGTGTTCATGTAATCAATTATTCGTTTGCTTAAGAGACATGATACATGCCAAAAACCTTTGACCTAGATGATATCAGTGTTAGCCTAATAATGTTAGGTTTTAGTTCGTCGTTGATCTTCAATTTAACGGTTATGAGTATTGAAAAGACCAAGCAAGGGTATTTACGTATGGATGTATGTAATGGAGAAGTAGAAATTCTTTATTGTAATGCCATAAGCCTACAAACACTATAAAACAATTCTGTGTATGTCTACGGTATCAGCACCAACTTGATAATAAAAAACTTGACCAAACTTTTTAAGAAAATATAAATAAATCTATTTATATATGTTCATCTGAAAATCAAAACACTTGTAGACAAGCTCTCCATTTCTTCCTCTTGTAAACCACAACCAGTCTTTGGTTTCTTCATTTCTGCATTGCCTAAAAAATACTTCAATGGAAATTCAGTTCCAGCAGCAAAACCAGGCTCAGAAAGCAAATATTCCAGTTCGCAAAACTAGTAAATTCAAGGGAAGAAAAAGTCCTAACAACAATAAGAAGTTTGTTGGTGTTAGGCAAAGGCCTTCCGGGAGATGGGTAGCTGAGATCAAGGACACAACGCAGAAGATAAGGATGTGGCTAGGCACCTTTGAGACTGCTGAAGAAGCTGCAAGAGCTTATGATGAAGCCGCTTACCTTCTTCGAGGATCCAATACTCGTACCAACTTCATCACTCATGTGTCCATGGATTCTCCTCTTGCTTCTCGTATTAGGAACCTCCTCAACAACAAGAAAGGAGTTAAACAAGAACAAAGTCTCCCAGAGAGTGTTGAAGTTTCTACCCCACCAACAAGTTCCATTACTAATAAGACCAGCAGTGATACTAGTAGTAGTACAAGTAGTTGTGGCTCAAGTGACAGAAATTCCCCTATTGAGACAATTTCTGATAGTCCACTGTTTGATGACGCATATAAACCAGACATGAGCAACTGCTCAGAGGAGCTTGAGTTGGGAACTTCTCAGCCTAATCTTTCATGGAGGGGTTTTGGTCCTGGATTCGATCAATTTTCTTTTGCTCAAGAAGTTCTTGATCTGCCAAGGACCATAACTGTGCCAGAGGCATGTGACCTGCAGTTTTCAGAATTTGACAGGATGAAAGTGGAGAGACAGATTTCAGCATCACTATATGCAATGAATGGGGTTCAAGAGTACATGGACGCTTTCCATGATCCTACTGAAGCTCTTCTCTGGGATCTTCCCCCAATATGTTAACAATTCTCCAGTTGTTCTTGATCCTAATGATCAAAACACATCTCCTTTTTCTGTTCTCAGCCACCATTTTAGTTTAGAATTGTATCCAAATTAAGTTTCGTGATCACAAACATGTCTTTGTTTCCCAAAATTGCTCTGCTGTTCTTAGAAATGTGAGACTATTTTACTGAGGCTTAATTAATCCCTGATGAACACACCAGTCTTAAAAATAATAATAAGACATCATTGTTTAGCCTTCTCCATGTTTAAAACCCTTTTTCAATACTGTAGTGCTGATGCCAATGATTCGTAAGCATTGAAGAGCATGCTGCACCTTCTCAGTTTCAAGTGGGGAACCTTTAAATTGACTTCTCAACTAATATCAGAATCACCTATTATTTTAGGTCTAATGATTGAGATCTGCGATTATCTCATATCCTAATTGTTACAGTTGAAAAGTTGTGCCATTTCAGGGAAAAAAAAAAGTTACAAACTTCAACTTTCGGACTTGCTATAAATTGTCACATGGAAGAAACCTGGGGTCCATCTTCTGACAGCCTATTTTAGGATCAAAGTCATGCATCTGTTCCAATCAAAGCTAAATGTAACCATAATTTCCATAAGAGAAGTCTGGTATTTTTTAAGCCGAGTCCGAACTGTTTATATCGTAGCTCCTGGAAAGCAGGATAAACACTTGAGTAACTTCAAGGCTAAACTCTTATTAAGATGGTCCAGAGTCAACAGGAACTGAATTTACGCCATTGTTTGAGGATGAATGAAGCATGAATAATAGCTAGGTATCCATTCTTTATTCTCTGGACCATCTGGCACAAGCAATATTCCCAATCACTCATCTTTGTAAACGTTTTGATAACAATTAGATAAGATAATCATCAGAGAATTAGATTATAGAACAGGTACAGGGTTACATCCACAAGAAAGGACAAATTTCTACTTTCCCAGTAGATTCAACAGCATGAAAGAATATCTCCTACCACGCTGCACTAGCGTTGACCTATAAACAGGAAATCTAGCAACCTGGAACTGTTCTTCCAAGGATCAAAGGATGAATTTCACTAAAGATTATCATTGTAATATATCCATAACAAAGAAATAATTCATTTTGTCTATCTAATAGCTCAGATGTATACACAAAAATCATCCTCCAACCAGCAATACAGAGATTGTATGATCTTCACATAATAGCAGAATCTTTGCTCTGACAGGGAAATAGAAATTCCAAAAGGAAAAAGACGACACATAACTTTTTCTTGGTACTAATCAGGCTATGTCATCAGCCGCCTCAAAAACTGTTTTAGCGAAGTCCAATCTATCTATATCTCAAATTTCAAAATTAGTACTGGAATCTCTACACTGATTACAGTCTTTGGTCAGTTTTAAGTCAAGTAGCTCTTAATTTATCTTAAGATAAACCTTGACAGCAATGTGATGACTTCACAAGTTTGAAACTGTGAATAAATTATGAGTAAACAATATTGTTGGAAGTCTTTGGACACAGACCAAGTAGCTTCAGAAAGCAAGGGCTTAATTATGCTGTTGAATTGAAGAAGGCACGTCTGACACTTAGCGATATTTGATAGGAAGGCATAACCAATTTTAGCAGTCAAATGACTAGATGCCTTGAAAGACTGGCGTTTTCAGTTGGCAATGGGGTACTGCTGCAGTTCTCCACCATTTCCACACAAAGACACAATATGTCCAACTAGTACAACAATGTTTATTCAAATGAAGGGAAACTGATTTTATTAGCATACAGCATATAAGATATAGAGATTGAATCATGATTCATCTTAGAAACTTTACTTGGAACAACAATCATCAACTAAAAGGTTGCACAGTATGAAGGACAATTCATGGACTGAGGACATGGATGATACGCAATACTCACACCATTATACAACCTACACAAACAAATACGCAATAGAAAGAAGTGCCGGCATTGATTCCCCAGTAAATAGTATTCAGAAATCTTCCCCTTCTTCTTCCTCAACACCTTCTACACCAACTTCTTCATAGTCCTTCTCAAGAGCAGCAAGATCTTCACGGGCTTCTGAGAACTCACCTTCCTCCATGCCTTCACCTACATACCAGTGCACAAATGCTCGCTTGGAATACATGAGATCAAATTTGTGATCAATTCTGGAGAAAACCTCAGCTACAGCTGTGTTGTTGCTTATCATACAAACTGCACGCTGCACCTTAGCTAGATCACCCCCTGGTACTACTGTTGGTGGCTGATAGTTGATACCACATTTGAAACCTGTTGGGCACCTGAAGATACACACATGAACATATATTTTGCTTCAATGTAAGAAACGACAAAGAAGACAATTAATCATAGGCATAAATTTGTTAGATCAGAACGCATTTTCCAGTGACATTATATAAAAAGCATATTTTGCTGGAACGGGAAACCATTTTATTCCATCTGAAATAGAATATGCTTGTTAGTGACTATACCACAGGACATTGGCCACCCTGTAACACTAAAATTTCTCTTACCTCAAGCTAAACTTTTAAGTTAATTGTAATAGTTTCCTAATTTGATATCGTCGCCAGTCTTTTTTAAAGGAATATTGAGTTGTAAATGTTAATCATGCAGGAAGGTCAGTCTAAAACATTCTTTATTTCTTCAGTTTAAGCACAAGTGCAATTGAAAAGGGTAATATGCAAGAGTAGCAAACAGAGACAAGATGTTAGAGTCTCTATGCTCAGAATACTGAGTTTTGGCTATATTATATATATCGGTAATGTGCTAAGCACTACATTATATATATCCAGAGCAGATTTGCTCCTAACCAGAGCTGAATCAGCTCCTCAGAAGGTTAATGTCCTTCTGTCCTAACTTCTCTCTATTTTTCCGCCTACTCCTCCCTTCTCCGCCTACCCCTTTATACCCCCCTCACTACGTACATTCTGTTGTGCGTAACTAACTGGCCAGCTGTTCATCTTCTAGAATACTCTCTCCCTCTCTCCCGAAGATCCTAACGCAAGAAAAGAATCCTAAAAAGGCATTGTTGACCATAGTGATCTCAATTCTTGAATAACCAAACGATTGTAATTTAGATGAGAATAAGCATCTAGTTTCCAAAAAAAACAAGAGAAGGAAGTAGGAAGGTATCGCCCACTGCAAAACGGGGGGTGCAACAACAATGTTCAGAATATCTTATTTGTACTTGAGCATGCATTGGCAAGAAAACCCTCCTCAGGTAAAGACAAGGCAAGTGAGCTTACCAGTCAACAAATTGGACAGTGCGCTTTGTCTTAATGGTGGCAACTGCAGCATTAACATCCTTTGGTACAACATCTCCACGATACATTAGACAACAAGCCATATACTTCCCATGCCTTGGATCACATTTGGCCATCATACTTGCAGGTTCAAAAACAGCAGTTGTGATCTCAGGAACTGATAGTTGCTCATGATAAGCTTTGGTGGCGGAAATCACAGGGGCATATGATGAGAGCATAAAATGGATGCGAGGATATGGCACAAGGTTAGTCTGGAACTCGGTGATATCCACATTAATAGCGCCATCAAACCTCAAGGAAGTGGTCAAAGAAGAAATGATTTGGGATATCAATCGGTTCAAATTGGTGTAAGTTGGCCTTTCTATGTCCAAGGATTTCCTGCAGATATCATAGATAGCTTCATTGTCCAAGAGCACAGCTACATCAGTGTGTTCAAGGAGAGAATGTGTGGAGAGTACACTATTGTAAGGTTCAACAACAGCAGTAGAAACCTGCAACATCATTGAAAATATGCTGAATGAAGCCACATAGTATTATCTACATTAATGTTATATAACAGCAATCATTGTCCAAGGAACAGTCAAGTAAAACATTCAAACAATAATGCCAGAAAGATGTGCTGCAGAAAAGAAGGTTTATAAGTATATGCTCCTAAAAGGAAGTCCTTCACTAGGACACAGCCAATGTCCGACATTCCTAACTCATGGAATATAGAACATCAACCAGACTTTGCAATTCTCATCATCCTTAAAAATGCTTTGGTAAAACCCCTTTGTTTCCCTTGTATTTGTGCTATACCTACCCTAACCATTCAAGTTCAGTTTAAAGAATATCTGTGCTTACACATCTCATGCAGAAAAACAATCTTAAGAATTGCTTGTATTTTTGTAGACTGCAGACAATGCCCAATTTAATGTACCAATGTTCTCTTTTCCTTTTTAAGTCTTCAAATGCAAACCTGAGGAGAAGGAAAGATAGTGAAGCTAAGTTTTGACTTCTTTCCATAATCAACTGACAAGCGTTCCAAAAGTAGTGAGCCTAAACCAGAACCCGTGCCACCACCAACAGCATTAAACACCAAAAATCCTTGCAAACCAGTGCAATTGTCTGCCAATTTCCTCACTCGGTCAAGGCATAGATCAACAATCTCCCTCCCCACTGCCATATCAACAGCAATGGAAGTTTTTAGCCACCAAAAGACAAAAACTATGAGAATAAGACAGCCATTTTGATAGTGAATCCTCTGATAAAATATACCTGTATAATGCCCCCTAGCGAAGTTATTAGCAGCGTCCTCCTTGCCAGAAATAAGTTGCTCTGGGTGAAATAATTGTCGATAAGAACCAGTTCTAACTTCATCGATCACAGTGGGTTCTAAATCCACAAATACAGCTCTTGGAACATGTTTTCCTGAACCAGTCTCACTGAAGAAGGTGTTGAAAGAATCATGCTCAACACCTACCGAGGTGTCACTGCAACAACATGAACGAAGCCCATATTAGATACAAGAACAGAGGAAAAGGAAAGGCAAAACTCAAAAACCTTAAACGAGTACATCCAATAAATTTCCAGATAAAGAAAGTGAGTAACAGAGTAAGCTATTTGTTCCAATCTCTAAATGCATTGCTGTTGCTACAGATAGATTTCACTAAACAGAACTAGCCAAAAGTTGATCTGTAGTTCAAGCTTAGGGCCCACAGAATAAAAAGGAAGATTCTTCTAATGTTTGTTCTGAAACAGGATGGACATTGTTTACATCAAGAAAGAGAGTCGGTCGACAGTTTCTCCTCAGAACTAATTGACGAGAACAAAAGCATATAGATCAACAAAAATTAGAAAGACCAAGATTCTTCATGATCCAAATTACATCGGAAGAGGAGTACATCAAATAACAAAGGAAAGTTAGGCAAGCCAATCTCGATCCTGTTCAGAACATATTGGACGAAAATTTATTAAATTACTGCAACATTGCATAATAATCTAACGAGAAGCACCAAAAGCCAGGATTCTCAGACCCTGAGATGAAAATTTCTTATCACAATATTGAAAACAAGAAGCTGGAACTGTTGTGTCACTAGTTCTTTATTGACCTATGAGTAAACCAACTCTTTCTCACGCTATGTTGGGCTACACGGAATTAAAAACGAGCAGCTCGGGCATCTCCCGCGTCAACATAACAAAAAGAAAAGGAAAGTATAAATCTTGAAACAGAAAATTCCATCTTGAACTACGATATCACAAATGCACAAGACTCATGTAATCAATACAATATCACAAAAAGGAAGCAGAAACACATGCATAAGCACAAGACTCATGTAATCACATGAAGAAACTATCTTTGAAAATGACGAATAATGCTGAGAAAAAGAAAATGATACGGCTCCAGAAAGTTCAAAATCAAGAAAGACCATACCACCATTTCCACAGAGACAAGCCCAACTACAATCGGACACTGTTGAAGGCAGAAGATTTTAATGCATGCTACACTTACACACATGGTATGAATATAAAAGAACATTCACCTTGGCATCATTCCATCAGGTTGAATTCCATGTTCAAGGCAATATAGCTCCCAACAAGAATTCCCAACTTGAATACCTGCTTGTCCTATGTGTATGCTTAAAACTTCCCTCATATTGTCTCTCTAAGCACACAAAAGCGTACGACCTTCTGCAACTTTAGATCATGTAAAAAACATCCGACTTCCTCTTCCTTCTCTCTCGAAAATTTGCCTCGAAGTCTTCAATGGAAGAAGAAAGTATACTACTACAAGAAGAGATATTTGTCGTACAACAGTTAATATGGTTCAATTAAATAATGATAAAATTAATAAATCGAACTGCCATTATACAAAGTGGGACCCATTATCACGGCAACTGTGTTGTGGGACTTTGCCAGCTTGGATTATTGGGGGACAGATCCTCTGTCCCCTTAAGTGTGTACCTAACTTGTGCCCTTTTGATCCAAACCGTCCATTTATGTGAGATCCATATAAATGGACGGCATGGATCAAATGGACGGCTTGGATAAATGGACGGCTTGTCGGTCACACCAGGCGACGGTAGTTGCTTCACGAGTTGTCATCAATTGGCAGAAAATACTTGAATATTTGCCGTGGCAGAGTGAATTTGGAATATAATTTTTTAAAAAATAAATCTATGTAAAATAAAAATATTTACATATTTAAATACTTATAAAAATTTTAATAAAAAAGTTGAGTGTATTCTTATTATAATGTTTAGTAAGTAACAGTATTTTATATAATGTAACTTAATTTTGACTTATATTTTTAATTATATCCCTACAAATCAAATAAAAAGTGAAATTGTTAAATAAAGAAAAATATGAATTTGAAAAGCAAAAATATTCAAAATCTAAATACCGGCCAATATTAAAAATTTAAAAATTCCCTTCCTCTCTTTTATCTCTCATTCCTCCCTTTTTTTTCAAAGTTTCTTAGTT
>JAOSBP010000002.1:9292045-9302222 GCA_027563825.1 Erythroxylum mucronatum | reverse complement strand
TTAATAAAATATTTTATTTTTAAAAATAAATAATTTAAAAATTATTATTTATAAACTAAAATTTATTTTTATATATTTTTAATTATTAAATCAAAATTTATTTGAAATTTATATATTTTAAAGTCGTAGAGTTGAGAGAGAAGGAATGGTTAAATTAGCCAGTATAATTTTTAGATTAAATTCTTAAGGAAAATAATCTAAATACCAAGGGTGGTGTTAATTTTTTGATTTGTATTAATTTAATAATTCTTATTGTTAAAAATTAATCAATTTATTAATTTAATTAGTCAATTTTTATAAACTAAAATAAATCGATTAATTTTTATTTAACAATATATTTTTAATTAAATTTCAAAATTTTCAAGAACAATCCCTTTAATCATATTTCAAATAATTTAATTCCATGTAAAATTTAGTCAATTTTATGATAATCTAATATCGATTAAATCTTTTAAGCTTTAAATTTCTTGTTTTATCAGTTTAATTTTCAATTATATTTCTAAAACATTGGTATATGATTTTTGCTTTGCCTAAAAGATATCCTTATATTTATAATAATCAGATAAAAATAAAAATAAAAATAAAAATATAATAATAAGAAAATTAATGATAATATAATATAATATGATGATGATGTTTAGGGGTGAGCATTATTCAGGTTGGCCTGATTACTCGGCCCGGTCCGAATTAATTCGGGTAAGAAAATTCTAAAGTTCGGATAATTCAGGCCGGGACGGGTAAGGGAAAAAATATTCGGGCCGGCCCGATTACCCGAATTAGGTTTAAAAAATTGTAAAATAAGGTAATTTGGGTAATTTGGGTAAATCGGGCCGGGATAATTCGGATAATTCGGGTAAATCGGGCCAGGTAAATAGGTAATTCGGGTAAATCGGGTCAGGTAAGTTTGAGTAATTGAAAGTTCGGGTTCGGGCCGGGTAAGGCAAAAAAATTTCAGGTAATTCGGGCCGGGCCCGAACAGTGAAAATCCGGCCCGAATTACCCGAATGCTCACCCCTAATAATGATAATAATAATATTGTTAGTGGAGACTATAATAGATATTTGAGCCTTTTTTAAGTTATTCCTTTATCATCTCAAATTTATATTTTCAAACTAATTATTAGCATAAATCATCATTATAAATTCTTAGGGCCAAACTAAGTAATACCCATTATATTCTATTCCTCATCTATTATATCCTTAAGAATAACCATTCTATTATTTATCTATTCCACCAAGTGAGCCAAACATCATGTAAATATCTTATTTTATCAATTTAATTTTCAATTCTATTTTTAAAACATTGGTATATGATTTTTGCTTTGCCCAAAAGACATCCTTAAAAGTTGGTGAAAATTTTTGTTATTTATGGAGCATAAGTTATATGCGTGTTCTTATCAAGTGATCCTAATTTACTATTTATCACAATGTTTAAAGATTTATTAGACATTTGTGCGGTTTGCGTTGAATTTGGTAAGTCCATCTAACAACTAAACTAATAATCTAAACGAGAGAGGTACACAATATCCTACAGGACAGGAGACAAGTATCCTTTGGGATATCGTTTTTGTCTTTTCAATTATGTAATTGGATGTGACACACTACCTAAGGAAAACGGTGGAAGAAGATAATAATAATATGGCAATCCATATATAAAGTTTTGTTACAAAATAAAACATAATTCAAATTATTTCAACATTGATTATTTGATATTATAAAATATTACCATCCATGGCTCATTTTATAAAAGACTTTATTTTTTTCGGTTAAATCACCCGATATTTGGCGCCACATAAGCAATTGACTAGTCTGAATGTGAGCCGAAATAAACCCTTTTTAAGGGACAAAGTTCTCCTTCACGAATTTTTAAAGTGACTCTATTCCTAAAATTCGAACTCGAGACCTTGGTTAAGGATGAAGGAGCCCGCACCGTTCTACTACAACCCTCGTGAGTTATAAAAGACGTTATTAGTTTAAAGGAAAATTCACTTCAAACTCTAATAAATATACAATTCCTTATCTCATTAATTATCTATAACTATTTAAATTAAATTAATTGCTTATCTAAATTTATAATTTTATTAAATCATTTATTTCAAGTAAAAAGTGAATATCAATTTTTTATTCAATATATATTTAAATGCAAATTTATATCTTATAAAAAGATCAATTAACACATTTTTCAATTGTTTCTTCATGGACCGGTTCATGTTTTCCCTCACTGAAATCTGTAGTTGGCCCATTGCCCAACAAACATAACTGATGTAGGTCTCCAAAGCTGTGTGTAGCGATAAAGGAAGGAAATGGCTGGCATAGTTAAAGCGGTGGCTCTCATCACCGGAGAACCCAATGTTAGAGGTTCAATTCAGTTTTCTCAGAGGTCCAGTGGTCTGTATATTTACTACTTGTATTCGGTTGGCGAGTAATTGTCTGATGATAATTGTCCTTGACATAGATACATGTGAACGCGTATATCTGCAGGGGCTACCCATATCCTGGGGAGGATAACGGGCTTGTCACCAGGCCTTCATGGCTTCCACGTTCATGCACTTGGTGACACTACTAATGGCTGCAATTCTACAGGTATTCCTTCCATTTTTGTGTGTTTGTTTATGTGTGAGTTGTATAGTTAAAGGTTTAATCTTTCTTTCCATTTATGCAATTCTTTTCCGATATCTTGTTGGATGCGGTACCTGTGACTGTTTTCATTTTATATCGTCTTGAATTTGAACTGGGATTTTTGGTTTCTGATGTGGGCTTTGGCTTTAGTTTATACATTTGGTTTTATCTTGTTAGCGGGTTATTGTTGACTTGGATATAAATTTTATGTTCTTGTTCTCTCTGAAATTTATGTTTCTGCTTATTGAGTATGCAATTATATTTGAGTCACCAGTTATCATATTGGCTTCAAAACTCTGTCAAGCTTATATGGTCTTTGATTAAAAATTTTAAATCCAGGACCTCATTTCAATCCATTCAAGAAGGATCATGGATCTCCAATTGATCAAGAACGCCATGCTGGTGATCTGGGTAATATTTATGCAGGCTCAGATGGTACGGACAATATCTTTTATTTGTAGGCAATGTTGAATAGAGGATAAGCAGCGGACTAATGGTTGTAGCTTTATTGCGATATGGCAGGAGTTGCGGAATTTTCGATCAGCGACACGCAGGTAATCAATGAATGGCTTCTTGATAGTGGTTTTTTTCTAGTTGCTTCAGGTTTTGTTTTCTCTCTCTTTGCAGCATTTGTAAGCATGCCTCCCATATCTGGGAACATATTTAACATGTTATAGAGTTTCTATACCCAAAGTTTTGATTGGCTCATTCAGAATGGTAAGATGTTTTAGATGTCCATGTGCACATCTTGTGATAGAAAGAGTTGATGCTGTGGCGCTGATGGATTTTTATAGAGTAAGTTTGAAGCGAACTCTTCTGGTTTCAAAATTGTAGATACCATTGACCGGGCCACATTCTATACTGGGGAGGGCAGTCGTTGTGCATGCAGATCCAGATGATCTTGGAAAAGGTAACAATTTGATATTTGTTTGTCATTGGAGTTTCTTGGATTATTTGTAGTTAGTAAGTCGTTGCAGAGTTCTGATATCATGTATCATTGCTTGGTGACAAAAGGGGAGAATCCAGGAAGATTCTCCTATCATTGTTTTCAACCATTCACCTCACATTAGCCGCAGCATGCTCCATTCGTAAAACTTTAATTCCTTCAAATTGTGAAATTATCAGATTGATGACAAAGTTGTTGGAGTCCAATAGTAGCAATGCCCAGCATTGCTTCTGAGAAGTGAGAGATAGACAAGTTCAAAGTTGAACAGCTAAAGCATTTGAACCATTTTGACATATGATCCAATTGCCAGTCGGCATTTCCAAAATGTTTACAATCAGCTACTTTGACCTTGATATAATATTGCACCCTGGATACTGATTCCTGTTGTTTAGATAGGCCTTTAGTTTTAAACTCTCCCTTTAAATACTGAGGATGTAGCTTCAGGAATTGCCCCTTCTGTTTGGATTGCTCCAAGTGGCTAGACATTCTTGATTCTGGGAATCCATTCAAGATTGAGTGAATTAGTTATCATTATTGGGATAATGGTGATATGGCTTGTTTGATATCAAGCTATTGACATACCTTTTGTCACTTGTCAATGCTATAGATAACTAAGAAAAACTAATCTGCAGGTGGACATGAACTTAGCAAGACAACTGGGAATGCTGGTGCAAGAGTTGGTTGTGGTAATTATTCCATCAAAGAACTGATGTTATGTTCTACTTCTCAGAAGGAAATTTTGTGGGAATTCATACAGTGTTACTTTTATTGTCGAACTTTCCTTTAATTTTGAGAACCTCGTATGCTTGAAGAAGCTTGACATTGTCATATCGAATCCATACAGGGATCATCGGGCTTCAGTCATCTGTCTAGTTATTCCTGTGGTTGCCAAAGTGCTTGAAAGGAGCGTTTCCTTATAAATGTTTTACTGGAGTTGCCTACTTGGTGAAATTGTAACCTGTTCTAATGTAATAATCAATATAAGCAATGTACTGGAAATGTAAAATGATGTTTTGACCAAGGCTTAGTCTGAATTTTCCTTATTTTCATTGCAACTTTCCGTAGAAACCTATTACTGGATTTCGACAATTGTACTTATGGAGACATAAAACTTGGTATAATTAGTATGCCGTAATTTATCATGTAATTATGTACTTGAGTATACCATTGTTAAGGATATTGAGGAATCAAACACGTGATGCAAACCAAGTTAAAGTTAACCTACGTCGAATTCACGAAGCAAAATTATGATACCTGGACACTTGCAGCAAAATGGTAGCCTATGACTTGGGCGATGTTATGGTTGAAGGAGCGACTGCTCCCGTAAAATACCTCATTGGCCAACACAAGATCAGCGACTGACTAACAATCTTGCCTACACGACATGGATAAAGAAAGAGTTTCGCATGAGTACGGCTTAAGGGAGCCATAACAGAAAAAGGACTCCCTTTGGTGGCAAGATAGGAGAGCTCTCGTCAAGTGTTGGCTAAACTCAGACACAACTTTTAACTCTCAAAACAGAGCTAGAGTTGCGTGTTTTCGCAAAACGCTTAACTACTCTTCAACGAGGAAATAATCATCGATTATGTCCAAAAGAAAACCGAATATGCAGATGGGTTGACCACAGTTGGAACTGCAATTGCAGAGCAAGAACTCGTTTAACATATAATGGACGGCCTGGACTGGAAATATATTACTTTCAAGTCAACCTTTAACATTCGTGCTCTAGATGATCCTATTTTTGTGGACACTTTAACGGTCCTCCTTCTTGATGGGAGGATCGTTTGAATGCAGAAGAACCCCAAGTTGTTCATGGCGCCTATGCAGCTAATGTTTATCATGCAGGAAACAACCGGAACAAAATTTCAATCGAAACTCTTGTTAAGTGACCATTTCACTGTAATAGATTAAGCTGTTGTGTGAAGTCAACTTAATTAGGTTTATATATTTACTAATACACCCCCTTAAATGAAAGTTCTATGGGCTTGAAATTTGCACAGGCTCACTCTACCTTGTGTTGAATAATAGGTGAGTGGTAGGATTTAAACTCACGACTACTTGGTTACAAGGGCTCTGATACCATGTTAAGTAACCATTTCATCGCAATAGCTTAAGCTGCTGTGTGAGGCCTACTTAATTGGTTTTATATATTCACTAACAACTGTGGCTATCATAATGATCAGAGGCAACAAACAACTCAGCAGTATCAGGGTCAAAATAACAAGTTTGGAGGCAGTTACAATAACAATAATAATAAAGGAATAATTGGTTAAATCTATGACAAAAGGGGTATTAGATCTTCAGTTTCGATTAACCAATTTCTATCATATTCTATTAAATTTTATCAACACATTTATATAGAGTTCACATAAATATGTGGACAAAATTAAGTGATACAGGATTAGAACACCCTAACAGATCAGGATGCTCAACCTGAGAAGAGAGGCCACAATGATGAGGAGTGCTATCACTGATTTGACTACACCTATTCTAGTGAGAATCCTCAAAAGATCACTGCCATGATTGCTTCTCCTACTGATATTCAGGTTGAGCCAAACTGGTTTACTGATTCTAGTGCTTTAGCACATCTTACAATGGATCTTAATAACTGAATCATGAATGTGCGTTCCAGATACTAAGGTTCAGGTTGAAAATGGTAACTTACTTACCATTAATAATGATAAAACAGTAAGTTATTTTTGGAAATTTTGGGATGATCTCACCTTGTGTGGCCTCCCTCTATTTAACATTAATTAGTATTTCAGTAACAACTACATCGAAAATGTAGGGAAAGGTTTCAACATAATGCATAAAGTCCTATATTTAGATGAAACTAGCAGCTAAACAAACTAAGGATAAGGAACAATTTTGATATGATCATATTGGTAGAGTTGATAACTCAGAACCTAATGATGAGGAAAGATTAACTTTGACTTGCTTTGCGTCATATATTTGAAATTCCTCAATATCCTTAACACCTTCCCGCAAGCTCAACCAGAGGCCCAAACGTTGGGGTTGTTTCAATGAAGAACAAAATGACAAGAAAGCAGCCCCTTAGTCAATACATCAACGACTCAATCATCAATAGGGACATATTGAGCAACTAAATTGCCTTTTTCTAACTTCTTCCTAACTGTTAGGATATATTATATATATCTTTTATTTTAGTTTTGGCATTTTAACTGGACATATAAGATATAACTTGTAGGAATTCTACACTATATTGGAGTCCATCATCATGGTGACATTGGAATTAATTTTACTGCTCGATTTTGTTTTTACTGCTGGATATGTTGGTAAATTAAAATCGTTACTGCCAGATTTTGTGGACTGTGTGGATTGAAGAAAATCAAGGGATGAGGTTGTTGTGTGATTGAAGTTAGTATGGTGGCTGCATGGTTGAATAGGGACTCTAATTGCTTGTGGATTGTGCACATCTCCTAATCATCGAAGAAGTCTATCAAACACGTGAGTGGTAAAAACCAAGTGGGAATGTGTGTGGGGCAATAAGGTGGATGTGCGTGTGTGTGAGATAGACTTGATGTGAGTTAGTTGTTTAATGAAACTGTGATTGTGTTGTGCGTGCGTCTATGAAGATTGTTGAACGTGTGATGGGTGTAGAGTGTTACAGTGTAATGGGTTGGTGAGCATGTGTGGGTGTTGCATATGTTTCTCTTATTGAGTAAATTGAAGTGAATCTCTGGTGTTAATGTACCGTGGTTGTGGGTGTGAGTTTATGACGCAGTACGGTGAAGTGGGCATTAGTTATTAATTGAAGAAACACCGTGACATGCTTTTGTGAAGAAAGAGTTAACTGCGGTGAAGAGATTCAACTTGATTATTTCGAGAAGATAAAATCATTGGGAAGTCTTTCTTTTATCTCAAGTATATTGTTGTTCAGTTCTTAGTTGATTAAGTACTTGAGTTATTCTTTTATTAATTGTTGTTTGAGTGAAAGTAGTTAGAAAAATCTTCTGAAGAGGTTAACACGAGTCGGTCGTGTTATCGGATGTGAAAATCTTTTACGGGAAGTGAGGTTGAGAGATAGTTACAAGGATTGAGCAGTGTTGCTTTAGTATGGCCTTGTATAAATCTATTGCACTCTCTTGAAAATATTAATCTAGGTGAGGGTCCCGTAGACGTAGGCAGAGTGCGTCGAACTGCGTTACTAAATTTTTGGTGTTTTTATTATTTCGGTTTTGCTTGATTTTATTTTTGTTTGTGCTAAAGAAGTTTATGAAAAGTTTGCGAAACAATTAACACCCTTAGTTTTTCAATTGGTATCAGAGCAAGGTCACCGATTCAGAACTTGGTAGGAAGTTAATGCAAATCTTAGTTTCGCGAACATGACTACAAGAGAGGGTGCATCAATCACCAGACCACCATTATTGGATGGATCTAACTATCCTGCATAGAAATCACGGATGAAAGTCTTCATCCAAGCTTAGGGCACGAAAGCTTGGCATTCAGTAGTACATGTTTGGACGCATCCAATGATCACTGATGATAAAAGAGAGGCAGTTCAAAAAGATCCATCTGAATGGACAAGAGTCGAAGAAGAAAGTGTGCTCGAAAATTCATAAGCAATGCATGCGATATTCAGTGATGTTGATAAAGGACGCTTCTCAATGATTTCAGCCTATGAATCATCTAAAGAAGCATGGGATGCTTTGCAAACTATTTATGAAGGGTCAAAATCTGTGATAACGTCAAAGCTACAGATATTAGCTATGCGGTTTGAAGAACTGAAGATGGATAAGAATGAGACTATTGGAAACTTCGATGGAAAATTGCAAGTTATAGCGAACCAGGCACATCAATTGGGGAAGAAATACTCCAATTGCTAAAACCATTGAATGTAAGTCTTAATCGTTACTTTTGATGTTTGTGAGTAGCATTTAATGATCTCATATCATTAGAAACAACATAACTTAGGTTAGATAACCCGAATGTTTGAGATTACTGCTTATATTAATCATTTTCTACATCGTAATTTGGCTGCCAAATTAATCTAGAGAGTGTATTCTAGGTTATTCGGTAGTTAGGTTTAATTAATGATCGTGTCTAGATTAAACAAAAACCAAAGGAAAAAACAAGATTAGTAGAGCATTCTATTAGTCTCAGATCGATAGTCCAAAAAGAGTTGTAAAGATGTTAGGATGATGAAATATGCTTGATCCTATTTAGACCGAGATTGAACATAGAGCTGGACCTTATGTGTTGGGACCCGATCTTAGGAATCGGATCCCAACCGGAAAACGAAAATAGAAACGAAGCAAACAGAATCAAAAGCAGAAATTCTTTTCGAATTCGAAAACGGAAACGAAACGGAAGTAAATGCCGACATCCGAAAGCGCAAATCTTAGGAAACGAAAAGTTGCGTTAGAACCTTAGACTAAGCCAAACCGAAATCCGGTATAATTTTTTTTTCATTCATTTATGTTCTCTTTCTCTTTATTCAAACTCATTCAAATCATAACCAATCCATACAATTTCCTTTTTGGAAACTCATCCTCGCACAAATTTCAATTCACTTAATTCTTCTTAATCATGCAATAACTCAAAATTTCATCTTTGAACTAAACACTTATCTTTAACAAACTAACTTCTTATTCTTATTCTTATCTTTACCAAACCTATTTTCTTACTTTGCCATAACCCGATTTTTGCCGAAAATCGGGCAGCATAACGGCTATATTTTAATAACCCAAACCTGCAAAGGGTTCAAAAACACTTCAATAATTACATCCAATAACACAGATCATCGGACTCCCTATCCGGAATCCAAACATCGGCATAAACACACATCTACACCTAACACTTCAATAATTCTCACAATCATACTCATAAATCAATCCGAACCCAATACAATCATATACGTTTACTGACCCCGAGCAAAATCCATTCATATACGATTCAATTCATATATAACTCCATAATTTACTTACACATATCATAAATTCAATCCATACTCACTTTCAGCACAACTGCAAACATTCTTTACATTCGAACTAAATACACTTTAATGGCTTTCTAACCATCCATAAAATCCAATACGAATATCAAACTTTACACATAAATACGAACATGCACAAATCAGACTGAGGTCATGATCGTCTTCCATCCGATCTCCTGCTTTAAAAACCTGGAGATGGGGATGAAAGGGGGGTGAGCTTTCGCTCCGTGGATAACATATTTATACTCAAAACATAAGCAAAAACATATCTTAAAAATGTTTCTCATTTATAACATTTCTGAGAAAAATGTCAAAACTTAGTTCTCAAACCTTTCAAATTAGTCGAAACACTCTTCATCAATTCCTAAAATTCTCACGATTTCAAAACTCATTTCTCAAAATTTCACAATTGTTCACACAATTCATGCACAAATTCGAAAATATAAATGCATCACAAACATAAACAAAACAAAACGCACAACACATCAAGTGGTTTGGGTCGGTCCTAACAAAACGTACTGCACAGTCCCGCATAGCGGTTTTGTGCAGTCGTGAACAGAGGGGAGTCCGAAACCGGAAGTCCTAAGCCACTTGCAGGCAGCCGGGAGAAGGCTATCAGAGGGAGACAGTGCACTGACTCTTACGGAGGGGACCTAA
>JAOSBP010000002.1:9264615-9289407 GCA_027563825.1 Erythroxylum mucronatum | reverse complement strand
TATTAAATTGCTTCTGTCGATAACCATCATACAAGGGGAAAATACAAAAGTGAGAAAGTGAGGAAAAAGAATACAAACACATAAGAGAACTAAAGAGTCTGATTTTCGTACCGACATCAAATAATTTTATGGATCAAGGTACAACTACTTTATGTGTGAGAATTATATATGTTTAAGATTATGAATAATCGTATAATGAAGCGAGAGTTTACAACTATTACAGGCGCCATGCGCCAAATCTTCCCTCATTCATACATATACATGTATCATTTAGTGAACGTTTTATTACATTTACTATCATTTCCCATTCGATTGTTCAAACCTATTAAATGCAATTCTGGATTGCAACACAGTTAAAGAAACAAAAGTTGACAGTCATTCAAAAGCAGCAATGGCCGGTAGTGGAGGATTGACGAGAAAAACATCAAGAAGTTGATCGATTGTTGCGTATTTGTAGTCTGGATATAGTTCTGAAGCCTCCACTTCATGATTTTCTAGTTCAAAATTCATCGTGTCACCTTTTATGAACAAGCTGTGAATGATGGACACCGGTATGTTGTCTGGATGTGGCAGAGCTGCACAAAACAATTGACATGAATTTTATAGGTTTGATTAATTATAGGGATAAGTTTTTAAACATTTATTACACGAGACATTAATAATCTAACATTCTTCCACTTGGTTCATGTAACATTGCCATCTTCATAAGTCATTGAAATTTAATGCGCATTGAATACATCGTTCATCATAATCAAAGATTAAAACTAACATGATTCATGGCGGATGTATGCGATTTAAACAACATATTCCCTTCTATGTATTAGGAAGTTAGTCTTCTCCATGAAATGGTCAATAATGGGAAACCCATAATTGATAAAAAATAATGTCTATTCAAGACAAAATTGTTACCATCATTCTATTCAATTCAGTATACACATTTGAAAAAAATAGGTCAATCAGAAACAAATTCAATAATGAGCTCATAATGTCAATTACATTAAAACATAAACGTCATCATAATATGAATTAATGTCTACTCAGCAATAATGGTCATACTGTTAATATGCCCTATAAATATTTTGGGTAGTAATTCCTTAGTCAAAAGGTCAGCAATCATAAGATTAATGCTAATATGCTCAATTGAGACTCTACGTTTGTAAACCTCTTATTTAACGGCAAAGTATTTCAATTTCATATGTTTAGCACATTTGAAATACTTGTCGTTTTTAGAAAAGAAAACTGTTGTGGAATTATCACAATATTTTTCAGCGGCCTGACAATACTATCGACTATTCCAAGTCCTGAAATAAAGTTTCGCAACCACTTAGCCTGAACCATGTCCTCAAAGTACGTCACAAATTCAACTTTCATGGTGGATGCAACAATTATTAACTGCTTCACATTCTTCCATGATATTGCTCCTCCGGCAAAAAAATATACATAGCCAAATGTAGATTTTCTAGTATCCACACAACTAGCAAAATCTGAATT
This sequence comes from Erythroxylum mucronatum, assembly GCA_027563825.1. Taxonomy (NCBI): domain Eukaryota; kingdom Viridiplantae; phylum Streptophyta; class Magnoliopsida; order Malpighiales; family Erythroxylaceae; genus Erythroxylum; species Erythroxylum mucronatum. Next base: position 9,287,916 of record JAOSBP010000002.1, on the reverse strand, counting down.
TGAATATCCAACTACTTCAAGATGATCGGACCTCCTATAAGTAATAATGTGATCTTTTGTCCCTTGCAAATATCTTAAAACTTTCTTTGCAACTTTCCAATGATCCAATCTTGGTTACTTTGGTATCTACCAAGCATACCAACTGCAAATCTAATATCCGGCCTTGTACATGTTTGAGCATACATCAAACTCCCAACAACAAATGCATAAGGAATTCCTTTCATCTGTTTCCGTTCCATATCATTCTTTAGACATTGCATGAGACTAAATTTGTCCCCTGAATTGGAACTGGAAACACTAAACATTTATCCATTCTGAATCTCTCTAAAACTTTATTAACATATGCGTTCTAAGACAAACCTAATAGTCCTTGTGATCTATTCTGAAATATTTCTATTCCTATCACATAGTTTGCCTCTCCCATATCTTTCATTTCAAAATTATTAGAGAAAACCTTCTTAGTCTCACTTAATAGACCAAGATTATTAGTTGAGAGCAAGATGTCATCAACATACAGAATCAAAAAGATAAACTTACTCCCACTAACCTTCAGATATATACACCGATCAACAGTATTTTCTTTAAAACTTAAGACATCATTGGCGGGAAGCTTGCTTGAGTCCGTATATTGACTTTTTCAGTTTACACACCATGTGTTCTTTCCCTTCAACTAAAAAACCCATTGGTTGATCCATATATACATTTTCCTCTAAATTCCCATTTAAAAAGGCAGTTTTCATATTCATATGATGTAGCTCTAAATCATAATAGGTCATTAGTGCCATGATAGTTCTGAGAGAATCTTTTTTGGAAACTAGTGAGAATGTTTCCTTATAGTCAATGCCATATTTTTTAGTAAAACCTTAGCAAGAAGTCTAGCCTTGTAATGTTCAAGATTTTCATGAAAGTCACGCCTTGTCTTAAAAACTCATTTACACCCAACTCTCTTGCACCTTTCAGGCAATTCTAAAAGGACCCAAACACCAATATGTTTTATGGATTTAAGCTCATCTTTCATTGCATCTAACCATTTATTAGCATTAGCACTATTAATGGCTTATGAAAATGAAACTGGATCATCATTAATTCCTAAGTCATCTTTTAACTTTTGTAGATAGACCACATAATCATTCGGAATAACAGATCTCCTTTCTCTTTGGGATCTTCTTAATGCTATTTCCTATGGTTATTCTATTACATGTTCATGTTGAATGTCAGGATTATGTATTTGTTGTTCTTCATGATTGTTATACGGCGCAACAATTTGAGGAACAACAATGTGAGTAGTGGTAACACAAGTTAAAGGGACTTGTATTCTAACTTCGTTAATTTCCACATTTTGTGAAACGTTACTTCCACTTATTTCACCATTCTTAGTATACCTAGCATTTTCAGTTTCAACAATTATTGTACTATGGTTAGAACAATAAAATTTATACCCTTTAGTTTTTTGGATAACCAATGAAATATCAACTGATTGTTTTTGCATCCAGTTTCTTTTCTTGTGGATTATAAATCTTTATTTCTTCCCGACAATCCCAAACATGCAGGTGCCTTAAACTAGGTTTCCTACCACTCCACAACTCAAAAGGCGTCTTTGGAACTACCTTACTAAGAACCCTATTTAATAACATGGTAGCTTTTAAGGCATACATCCATAATAATAAGGGTAAAGATGCATTACTTAACATACTTCTAACCATGTCCATTAAGGTTCAATTACGCCTTTCTAATACACCATTTTATTGTTGTGTAGCCAGCATTGTGTATTGAGCACATATGCCATACTTTTCTAGGAATTTAGAAAATGGACCAGGTTGTTGTTCAGTTTTATCATATCTTCCGTAATACTCACCACCTCTATCAGACATAACGATTTTCACTTTTCTGTCTAGTTGCCTTTCAACTTCAGTTATATAAATTTCTAAGGCATTCACTACTTGAGATTTCTCATGTGGTAAATAGATATATCTGTAATGTGAATAATCATCAATAAAGGTGATAAAGTATTTCTCTTTACCGAAAGAATTAACATCAAAAAGTTCACATATATCAGTGTGTACAATTTCAAGAAGTTGAGTGCTTCTTGTGGCACCTTTCTTTATGTGTTTTGTTTGCTTTCCTTTAATACAATCCATAACAAATATTGAGATCAGTAAAATCTAAATTTGGAAGAATTCCAATTTTTTACTAATCTTTCCATTCTTTCCCAAAAAAATATGACCCAAACACTTATGCCAAAAGTAAGAAGAAAAGTCATTCACTAAACTACATTTAATTCCAACTTTATGATGTAAGGTCATAAGAGTTTCAGCATATAAATTATCAAGATTCAATTTACATAAACCATCACAAAGTATATCGGATCCAATCATATTAGTATGCTTAAACAAACTAAAACATCCATTACCAAACTTAAAAAAGTATCCAGTAACATTAAGTTTAGATAAAGAAATCAAATTCCTAGAAACACTAGGTACATAAAGAGTTTCAAATAAATCTAAATGATGTCCAGTATTCAGGATTAAACGGTAAGTCTCGATTGCTTCCACTGAAACCTTTACTGTATTTTCTATGAAAACAAGTTTCTCATTTGGGTTTATGGTTTGAATCGTAAGGAATCTCTGCATAGTATTAGAAGCATGAGTTGTACATCTAGAATCAATCCACCAATTATTACGTGAAACTTCAGTTAAATTTGATTCAAAACATACATAAGCCTCAAGCTTACCTTTCTTTTCGAACCAAGCCTTACATCGTGGATAGTCTTATGGAAGTGTCCAAATTCTCCACAGAAATGACATTTGGTATTATTTTCCTTCTTCCGGATCTTAATGGAGGACTCACTGGTCTTCAGTGGTCCTTTCCCCTTTCCATGCTTCTTATATACTTTCTTATTAGCTCCTTGATATTTCACAAAATAGATGGAATGATTTCCTTGATTCTTAAGTCTTGTTTCCTCATAAGCCAACATACTGTGCAATTCATGCACATTCCATTTGTCTTTCATGATATTATAGCTCATTTGGAACGAACCATACTCAAACGGTAAAGAATTCAAAATGAATTGTACAGGGAAATTTTCATCCATTTCTATTCCTAGAGACTTAAGTCTTGCTACATTATTTGTCATTTCAATGACATGTTCATGCATAATACGAGAACCATCAAAATTTCATGGTGGTCAAAGTACCCATTGATGTCCCAGCAAGAGACTTATCAGTTGTTTAGGAGCACTCTTCCACAAAACTCATAAATTCTTTCTCACTTTCAGTTTTGGGAAGAGTTGACTTGCTGTTGTTTGCTATGCTCATTCGCATAAACATCAAGCTCAGTCTGTTTGATTTTCCCAAGCTTTATAATGAGCCTTTTCTTCATTACTGCTGTCCGAGGCCCCGCAAGTACGGGTAATGCAAGTAAATAGGGAAGTAAGAGTATCGATCCACAGGGAGTTACTGAACAATTACTAGGCTAAAATTACTCAATTATTTGGGCTGATCACTAAAAGGTTGATTATTGAGGAATTAATTAATTAACGAAATGTTAAAACTAATCCTAAAATAAACAGAATGATTGCGCAAATTATGACTAAGGAATAAATCAATTATGTGAAAGACAGGTTTCAAAGTTGGTTTCGTGATCGACTTCTAATAATTCTCTTCTGGTTTATTCAATAAACTTGATCCTAGACTTTGAAGGAAACTAGATCTAAATTATCTATGATTCTCTATCGAGATATCAAAGAAGTGTCGTAGTTAAAATCAATCCCGACTATCGTGGCTCATGAAATTAACTAAAACCCATTAAGATTTTTATCCAGTTGGTAATTCCTCTCACAGATTATTGCCTATGTCTAGGTTCAAACCTATAAGTTCTTGATTTGGTTTTCCACTACCGATTTTCACCTTTCAGTTCTTCAACCGATAATTTTGGCACAAATTATGTGAGGCCTAACATATAACAAGCATAATAATTCGCAAAATAAGAATCAACAACTATGAATCAATTTTATTGAATAAAACTCAGAATCAAATCATATAGAAAATCGAAAACTACTACCTATCTTTGAAACCTAACAAGAAATCTACTCAATCATATTCATGTTTAACAGATTAAATAATAAAGCAAGAAAAGTAAACATTAAAAAAAATAAAGAATGAAAAAAACTCAGTCGGCGTCCAGGTCTTGAAAAGTCGACGTCCAAGTGTCCTCAGTCCACCTACCTGTCGAGCATCCAAGTCCTCTGAGCAGCTGCCTGCTTCATCTGTTGTGCGTTGGGTCGGCGTCCAGTCAATTAAATAATAAAGCCTCTCATTTATTCTCTGCCGCTACTCTCCAGAATAATAAAACCTTTGCTAATTGAAAGAAAACTATCCTCTTGCCGCTATTGTCTAATGATAAAACAAAAGCTCTAATGAATTCCCATCTCTGTTGCCGCTACTCTCAAAATAAAAATCTCTAATGAATAAAACTCTATCGCTACTCTCTGCTGTGTAATGATAACAAAAGCCTCTAATGTCTATTCATTTGCTACTCTCTGCCGCTGGCCAAATATAATAAAGAAAACCTAAACTCTAGCTAGTCTTTTGCGTTGTCACCGCCTCATCAACCTAATGTCCCCCTCCCTCTGATGTGCGTCCCATATATATATAGCCTTTGTTAATTGAAAACCTAAAATGAACCCAGCTGCCACGTGTTTCTTCAATTGAATACAGCCTCCCTCTGTTGCTGCATGTGTGTTCTTTGGATTTTAATTTCACATAGGCCATGCAAAAATTATAGACGTGCTGCGAGCAAATTCTTGAGTCTAATTTGAGATGAAACTCTTGCTTTCTACAACAAAAATAAGAAAAATAAAATAAATAACAAACTCAATAAAAATAAATAAATAAATCTAAAAATGCTACTAAAATGAATGAATAAATATGCAAAATGAATGTAAATATGACCTAAATATTCATATGAATTAGACTAAACAAAACCTAATCCGTTAATTGATTAATCGACCAATTTTTATAAATTAATAAATTCTTATAAATTAAAATATATTAACTAATTTTTATTTAACAATTTATTTTTAAATTAAGCTTCATTTTAAGAACAATTAGATTCTAATATTTTAAAATTTTTAATAGATTTTATAACAGTTTAATACCGATTGAACCTTTAAATCTTAAATTTCTTGTTCTGTGTTTAAGTTTTTGATTCAATTTTTAAAATGACAGTTTATTAATTAATTGCTTAAATTTCCAAATTAATAAGTTATCTTAAATTAAAATAAATAAATAAATTTAAATTTAAATTTAAATTTCTTGACGGAAAAGCACAAGTAGTCTTGTGTCGTTTAAGCAGAGTCTTGATGTCCATTTTCATCAATCAAATGCTTATCAAACAAGCACAAACAAGAATATCTAATCTCTCCGTTGCTTTCCTTTTGTGCTTTGGCGTGAAGGCGAAGTTGTAAAGGCAAACGTTAGCTCTTGGTTGTTTAAATTGTCACCCTCCTTGTATTCTCGTTGGATTTCAATTCCCATCTCTTTTTCTATGTCTCAATTCCTTCCCACAGAAAAAGTTTTCATTTTTCTGCATAACTACAAGTCTTTTGAAGAGACATGGAGTAGTTAAGGTAAGTTTGATTACCAGGTAAAAGCTAGGAAAATACACGCATAGCGACCATCACCAAGAAAACAATTAGAGATTATCACTTGGTCTTTCTACTAAAAGTTCCGACCTTTTTGTTTGGTGCTTCTGTTTGCCAATTTTCTAAATCATAGGAGCAGAATGGAAACACATTAGAGACCATATATTACCCCACCATTCTGGGCATTTGGCGGAGGTCTGCCATTCTTATACCAAGGGTCGAAGGATCAAACGAAAGATCATGTGGTGGTTCAAGTATAGGGTCAGTGAGTGGGGTAGATAACCGCAAGAAAATCCACAGGAAGGAAGGCCCCAAGGAAGCAGTTTGGCACAACCGCACAAAGGCCACTCTTGTTTGCTGGAGGTGAGAGAGTGTTGGATCAAAGATGAGACAGTGTTAGATCAAAAACTTTTAGCTGTAGGAAAGGGTACAGCTGGGTTTTGATACATATAATTTCGGCTGTTGGAAGAAAACGCTGGTATGTAGCAGCGTTTGTATTTTTGACTGTTTACTTTCAATCAGCTGATGAAAACGCTATCATCCAAACAATGTTGTTAGCAGTTTGTTAAAATCAACCAATCAGCTAAAAAAATTGCTTAGTTGATAATCAAACGAAGCCTAAACTTGATTACAAGTATTGCGAGATTTTAATGCCTACCTATCTCAAGGCTCACAATATTTAGAGTCTTGTTAATTCAAGTTTACAAGGAAGAATTGATGAAAACGATCAAAGAAGTACCAGTTAATAAATATTTTGTAAAGTGTTCATTGACATCCTAAGTTAATAAATATTTTGTTTCAAATTTATTAACACTTCATTGACCCCTCTCTTAGTGTCGTTAGGGACTAAAAAATAAAATTATTTTTAATTTATAATGATTTATCAAATATATTTTATATTAATAATTTTTAAAATAGATATTTATGAAAACAATTATTTAATTATAGATAATAACATTAGCTATAATAATTAAAATATCTTAATTAATAAATATTGGTTTATAAGTAAAATCTGACATATTTTACTAATATAAGTATTTATTTAAAATTATTTACTTAAATAATTTGTCAAATTAATTTATCGTTAAATTTTATTTAATATTTAATTACTATAAATAATAAAAGATAAATCAAACCTATGTTAACAATCAAACTTATTTTTATTTTTGTTTGAAGAAATATGAAAATTAAAAAATTAAGAAAAATAAAATTGAAAATAACCCTAAAAAATCAATAAGTTAAACTTGAAATTACGGGATGACAATTAATTTATAGGATAAAATAAACAAGAGATTGGTATTTAGTATAAATTTCATTATATGAATTTATTAGTATTTATAATAATTATAATCTAAATGAGAAAATATTGATAGATAATTTTTTAACTTACCGGTAAACATGCTAATAAGTTAGTTTTTAAATAATTTTTATTATTAGTGCTTTATTTTAATTTAATTTATGTTCTTCTTCTTCTTATGTCTCGTATTAACATAATTATATTTAGCATTAATTTTCTCCTATAATTATATACATTAATTCTATACAATTATTGAGTGAATTTTATAAATAAATGGATATATATAACAATGAGTATCTACTGAAATACATAAATCTTTTTGTCATTTCTTCTTTGGTGTTTACTTCACATCTTCAATCTGACTGATTTCCTGGCGACAATCTTCAAATCACATTCAGAACGACCTTTTCATCGCTAATACCACTTTATTACAACCGTTTCTTTTATGTTCTCATAATTTGTACAACTCCTTACCAATATCCGATTACATGTGTTCATATATATTTTAAATTGTCTAATATTTTAAGATTTTTTCAAATCAAAGCCTATACTTTTTTATTTTTCAATTAAATGACCAATTTTTTATAGTTTTTATAAACTAACGCCTTCCATTAATATGGAAAGAACTAGAATTCCTTTAGAGTTAGGGTTGTTGGGTAAACCCAAGCTCGCTCTATATAGATATGTTCGAACCATGGAAATAAGATTTTCGGATTAATGGGTCGGTTTTCACTAGATGCGTTGATTTGTTGAATAAACTAAAGGTCAACGTAGACAGAGGCGCAATTGGGTAGCGTACATCAGATGTGCACGCATCAAGAGTTGATAACCTAATGTGTGTGCATACATCACGAGTTGATAGCACTAGACGATAGTTGCATCTATGATGCAATTGATATGACCAATACCTGTCGATTGACCTAAGGTAGCTTGTTGGGTAAACCCAAAGTCATTCTTAGCATGGACGGAGATATATGGGGCTCAGTAGTGCACTGGGCCTCCCAAAATTTTAAAAAATTAAATATTTTTTATTTTTAATTAATATTATATATATAGATAGATAGATAGATAGATAGATATAGATATCTAAATCTTTTATTTTTTATAACTGATACGGGCATACAGCACAAGCTTATAAGAATAACTTTCAAGAATAACAAGCTCGAGAATGAAGATCCTGCGCACATGCCATTCGACTTTCAAGTTGCTTTTCTTTCGCTTCTTGAGATTGCCCGTAAATTAGATATTGAAATTTCTGATGCTCCAATCTTGAAAGAGATTGACAATAGGAAAAACATAAAGCTTTCAAGGTAGTTTCGGAACTCAAATCTGGATCATCAATGTTTTCCTGCCTTTTTCCTATGTGATCGAGCTAAACTAGATTTACTCCTGCTTAATATTTGTTCATAGCTAACTGGCATGTCTAACCGTTTTTCTTAACTTTTTGTTCTTCCGTCATGTCTGCTTTTATATCGACAAGTTTTATAATAGTTATTCCACGACAAGATTTAGGGATGTTTCAGCGAATGCATGTATGACCGTTTGATCAATAATTTAACTAAGTTGTTGCGGTAGGGAATGAGTTTTTGAGGCTTATGAAAAATATGGAATATATATATGTATATATAAAAGAAAAGGAGATCTAATTATTTTTTTAGTATATTTGACAACTGCTACCTCTTTTATGGAATTAGTAAATATTGGTTCTAACTTTTTTTTATTTTGCAGTTATGAAAAAATACTTTAAAAAATTAATACCGACTATTAAGTCATCATCGTGTGAATTAAATCAGAATGTTATATTGAAAGAGATGTATTTGCAAATATTGACAATGATTTTGTTATGAAAAGATTTCAATCTATGAAAAGTATGCGAGAATTATTGTAATTTTAACTATTTTATATTCTTAATATAATTTTATTTTTTATTTAGTTTTGATATGAAAATTTTTGTAAAATATATATTTTATTTGGGTCCTCTTATCTTAAATTTCTGACTCCGTCACTGATTCTATCTCTGCCAATAGTTTACCTTGGTTCTATCTCTGGCAATAGATTTTTTGTTCTCAGCGTAAGTGAGATCGCAATGTTGGAAAAAGACAAATTGAGTAAGGAATTTATTTATTACTGAAAAATACAGAAAGGTTATTATTCGAATACGAAAATATACACGTGAGTTCTATGAATTTCTAAATTCAGCCATATTTATGAAATAACTCTAAATTTCAAGTTTTTCATTATAGGAAACAAAGAATAAGCAGAGTTGACAATTACTGTGTTTATGCGCTTTCGTTTTTCTTGAGGCCATCACGGGACCAGAGCAAGCATATTGAAAATTCTCCTCTTTTGTTTTATATCTATATCAAAACGACAGCGTGTAAAGTTGTAACCAATAGTCACCGCCCACCCGTATTGTAATGACCAAAGAAGAATATAGTATCATCAGAGCGATTCAGCCAACCATACGCCCATTCCATTCCACAGCTAACCATAAACCAACCATTACATCAAAATCAAATACCATTACCAACCCTTTTTATGAGGAGGAGAGACTAATCCAACATCCTATCCTGTTCCTTTTCCTATTACCTGCTATCTTACTCTCTTTTTTTTTTCCACTTTTTTGCGTAACAGTTCTTAATTTATGTCTTGTTTTCCTGGCTTTTGTCTTAGATTTGATTATATTTTGTAATAAGATCCCAATTCCTCTGTTCTTTGTTGTGTGTCCCCTGTTTCTCTCTGCCGTCCAGATCGTCGTCCGTCTTTGTTTTGGTTTCTGTTTTCGGGTTTCCTGTTTTACCCTCGTTTTGCGATTGCATTTTCAGTTCCCCCATCTCATGGCTCTGCTACCTTTTGTCATCCTCTATTTTGGGGCTTTGTCTTCGCCTGGCCTTGTGTCGGCTTCGGCTTCTACGTGCCCTAGAGACTCTACCTTTTCACCTCATCATCTTCAATCCCAATGCTTCCTCTCCATCTCCCCAAGTCCTGTTCTTGAGGTACGTTTTCTCATTTCCCTCTTTAATTTCGTTAAAGTTTAAATTTTTGTTGTTCCACTTGGTCGTTGCTTAGATTGATAAGTTATTGGTCTTTTTTATCTTTCCTTTTTATTTCTCGTTTGGATTTGGATTAACGGCATGTATTGTTTGATTTGATTTTTGGGTTTGACGGAGTGTTCTGTAATTTAATTACTAATTTTTTGTCGGCCCATTTGTATATTCCTTTGAGATGGATATTTAGATTTTCGGGTTTTATTAGGAATTGGTTGGTGACCCGTATTCTTTAGGTCTTCATGAAAATCCTTGGTTTCAATCTTGTGTGCTTTGTAATTAGGGCTAGGGTAAGCTGTTGACTTTAAGGTGGTTGTACTATTGGGTGATGAAATGAGGACTTTGAATGGGTTTCCTTCCTGTAGCAGAGTATTATATATTATAAATAAACTTTTCCAAATTTTGTTGACAACAAGAAAAGGATATTGCTCGGCAATTGCGGCTACTATGGTTTCTGTGAGTTAGATGTCTTGTATTAGGTTCTAGGTGTAAAGCATGTTCTTTTCAGGTAAGGTTATGTTTGGTTGGACGTAAAGTTTTTAATGGAATGGAATGTAAATGAATGTAATATTAGAAAATTGTTGTTTGGGAGGGATAGAAGGGTTTATAATGTAATACAGTGAAATGTTGTTTGGATGAAGGGCTTGTAATGTAATATAGTGTAAAGTTGTTTATCATTTTACATTCCATCCTAAACTTCCCAAATCAGAGGTTTTTTATTTTTACTGTTTAGGATATAATGGGATGTAATATAAAACTCTATTTAGGATATAATGGGATGTAATATAAAACTCTTTTCTTCTATTCTATTTCATTCCATTATAATCCAAATAATGAAATAATATTACATTCCATTCCGTTTCATTAATAAATCCCCAACCAAACATACCCAAGTCTCTAAGGAGTATCCTTTTCTCATTTTCCATGTCCTTTTCTATGTCGGCATGGATGACTATTTCTAGGATTTTCGTATGCATATTTAGTGTGTCGTGTACATGCAGGGTGCTGGATGGGGAGGACTTAAATTTGGAGAGAAAAGCAAAGGAAGTTAAAAATATATGCTGAATTAAAATACTTTTAAGTTATTTTCTCGTTCTAATCAAGTTGTTTGTCAGATTAGATGCAATATCCTTGTGTAGGATGGGATTCTTTTACATTAGATTGGTACTTTTGCGATTTAGCTTGATGTCAATATAGTACAAACTCCTTCCCTTGGAGATTAGAGCTGTCTCTTGTTATATTCTGCGATCTTGCATTTCAGACTTTATGAGCATGCTATAGATTAAATAGATTTCATATTTGAAGTGTTATTATTCTTGTGTTGATGCCTTAACTACAAATATGAACATGCGCATACTTTCCCTTTGAGGCTGACATTTTATGTTCAATTCATAGGTAGATAATATGATTTCCTTACTTGTTTTACAATGATTACTAGTGAGATCAAATGTGTTTATTACACGAGCACAATCTGAACATACTTGTTCTCATGATATCCTTGTCTGTCAAAGTTTCTTATCAAGCCGTTCATTGTGGAAATTTTGACTCTGATCATCATATTCTTATAAGAAGATTTAACAATTAGACAGTTGCTTATTTTCCTAAGGAGCAGCCTTGCAGTTTTACCTTTTTAATGTTCCAGCTTCATAAAATCTTTATGGTTATGGTTGAGTGGGTTATCAAAAATGTAGGTTGCTGTCTGTAAATCGTTCATTTATATTGTTGAGAGTATGTGAAAATGTTGCTTTCCTATCTAAGATGCTACTTTATGGCTGTATTGGACCTCAAGCTCTGCCTGATTCTGGGGACTATATTGAGGAATCCCTTCACAGATTTCTTTGGCATTTAAAAAGATTCAAGGGAGAATTGTTCTACCTTCCATCTACTCACAACTTGACTGGATTTTTCAAATGTGATTAACTTTTGGTTCCATATTACTTAGAATTCTGAACTCAAATGTTCTGACAACTGTTAGGAGTGTATAAGTTGTCAGCTGATCATCATTTTTTCCACAATGGTTGTCTAACTTGTCTATGCTTTAACTGAAATATCTGATGCAAGAATGAAAGTTAGCCTTTATATCATCCCTTCTGTCATTCTTTCTCTAATTTGCAATACCTCACCACTCTTATCAACCTGGATCTGCATTAAACTATCATAGAATTGGTTCTCAGATCTCTATTTTACTGATTTGGTGAGTTATATTGAATATTCTTTGATCCCTCTTCTCTTCCTACTGCTGAGCTGCATATCTAAATGTGTCAATAGGTGAATGGGAACATCCTGGACTGTACTTTGACTTCAATTAAGGGGAATGCTTATACTTCTGTACTTTTCTACGCTTCTTGGTGCCCTTTTTCACGTGATATTCGTCCCAAGTTTGAGCTTCTTAGTACCATGTTTCCTCAGATGGAACATTTGGCTCTTGAGGAATCTTCTGCTGTCCCGAGGTATGTTGTTACTTGCTCCGCTTCAAATGTTATGTTATCACAGATGAAATATTCTAAGCTAGGTTTTTACTTCCGCTGGACTAGTTATTCTTGATGTTATGTTTATGCCTACTCAAAGAATCAGCTACCGAGCATCAACTCCTATTTTATCGTCAAGGACTCTACATATTATGAGATTGATTGCTAGAATATATGCTTAAATATCTTTCTGTGTACATGGGAACTATATTCTAGTGGATCATTACTTGAGCAAAACCCTTTTCACTACATTTATGTTTTAAGCTTCTAGTTGAATTAATCATCTCTATCAAGGTGAACTTTAGTTCGGTCTTTTCTAGGGTTCTGTTTTAATATATGTGCATGATTGTTGGTATCTGTTTCTTTTTAAGTTAATACTCTTGCATATTTGAATCACCTATTTTTAAAGCAGTTTAACTAATTTATCAATATGGAAATGTAATTATCCCAAAATCAAGAATTTTTTATGCAGCTGCCCTTTTCAATTTTTTGTCTTTCTACTTGACAACTTTTCCAATTCTAGTCCTCTTTAATTTTTGTCATTTGAGTTTTCCTACATGGCGTAACTTTTCAATTTAGTCCTTACTCTCAACACTTCTGAGATTTTGTGTGACATCAACTATACCAAATGTGAGATCTCTACTTGCAATTGAGACTAGATTTTTCAAAAAAGAAAGAGACTATAAGTGACGTGTGTTAGAGTACTATCAGAAAAATATCAAAGTGTGAGCTACAGTTCACTTTAGAATTTGGAAGTCTTGATGGAAGAATATAGCCCTTATTAGACTTCTATGACAGTTCATATTGATGTTTACTCTGAAAAATTAAATATCCACAATAAATTTTTCACTTAGATGTCTGTGTTAGACAAAACTCTGTTTTTATCGTCAATGAAGACCATATTGGAATGTTATCATATGTAGGAGGACTTGCATACATAAATCTAAGTAGGAAGATGAAATTGGAATCAGGATCAAGTAGGACTGAAAATTTATTTATTCCTTTTGTTGAATGGCCCTAAACACATGGAAATGAGACTATTCTTTTATTTACCCCTGGAAGTTGTCACATCATTTTTACTGATAACCAAGAAATGCCTTATTTCACAGCATGTTTTCTAGATATGGAATCCATAGCTTGCCTTCAATATTATTGGTGAATCAGACATCGAGGGTCAGGTATCATGGCCCTAAAGATCTACAGTCTCTGGTACAGTTTTATGAGAAAACAACAGGTAAATTCTTCCCTCTATAACAAATCATTGTATAAGAATGAATGTGTGGTTCTATTTTATTCTCATTTAATTCTACTTTCATTAATTTCATAACTCGATGCCCAGCTTCCAATGCACTCATGTGCAGAATTTTCACATGTTTCAAAGATCTGTTAAACCATTATGAACTTATGCATATAGTCTAGAATGTTATTGAGTGCCAACTATATCTAATTAAAGCACCATACATGTTCTGAGAGTGTGAAATGATTGCCGTACAGCTTCATCTATTGTAATGTGTGATTTTCTGTGTGATTCAGGACTCGAACCAATTCATTATCTGGTTGAAGATAGGCCAAGAAGTTTGGACGTCGGTGAAAAATCCATTATGCAGCCATGGAATGTTTCATCTTTGGATGAGATTATGAAAAAGGAACCATATTTGCTATTTGCTGCACTGTTCCTGTGTTTTCGGATGTTGCTGCTTGTATTCCCTAAAGTGTTGTCACACGTGAAGGCTTTATGGGGCTCATATGTTCTACACCTTAACCTGGAAATATTTGGGGAGACGAGCCAGTTGTTTGGGCGTATACTTGACATGATTGATGTGAGGAGAATTTGGACCAAACTTGGATTATGCAAGACCAGGAACTTCCACGAAGGGGCCAAAAATTGTCGTGTATGGGCTTCATCTTTGGCTTCTGTTGCTTTAGGTGAATCTTCTTCGTCATCAGGTAGATCATAAATCTGAGGTACACTAAACTTCCCCGACATATTCAAATCGAGGGTACAAAAGAGCATACTGAGGATGAGGAGTTGATACTAAATCTATTTTGAATGCTCTTGCTAACTGTTGAACCCTCTGTCTCGCTTTTAACTTTTTTCTTGTTGGTCTAGTAAAGGTATTATTATTAGTGATAATGATGATAGCTGAAGCTGTTGTACTTGGTTCGGGTATTGGGAGGAAGCAAACATGCATGTAAATCTGAGAACAGCTTGTCCTTTTTCCTTTTCTCTGTATATTATTTCTCATTTGGATGAACCAACTTTACACGAGTGGATGTAAGCATGTCTCTATTCTCGCGGTCTCAAGTGTCAACTTGATGAAATCAGGATAACTCAAAAAGTATAAACTAAAATGAACTTCGCTGGTAAGTTGGAAAGTTCTTTTATTTTAGCAACTAATGATTGATAATAATTTATGACTTAGTATCATGTTGTTTTCCCATTGTCCAATTTTTGAGCTGATGTTTGTCATGACACACTTGACCTTTTGCTCTGGTGGGTAGTGAATTGATTGTGGGTTATTAACTGATCAAGAGTTACTAATGCCCCCTTAGAAAGATGTCCAAACCAATTTCCACAGGCTACCCGACATATCTAATCTTGACACACCTTATCCTTAGCTTGAAGTGCCTGCAAGTCACCTGTCAAAGAAAAACAAATCATGATCTTTACCAAACTAAAACAAAAGGTTAAAGAGAATAAAGCTTAGCCAAAGAGGTAGCTTGAGAGATAACCCTAAGTATTTAGTCTAATGATTAAATCTACATTAATTCAATGAATTCAACTTCTTATTAAAAAGGGGGATTGTGTATAGGTCTTGATTCATTTAATGTTTTCCTATTCAGAGGCTTCGGTTAAAACAGAATGGCCACCCTGAAGAAGTTATTTTATGAAAAATTCTTCTTTTTGGAGTTAACTTGCAAGCCAAATATATCTACAGAATGCACACAAGTTAATGCAAATGTTGAGAATACAAGTAATTTGCCTACCCTGGAAAACCAAACACATGTTGCCTCTCTTCTAATTAAGCTAAGTATTGGTCGGTATTGATTATTGGTGTTGCATTTTAAGTGATGTAATATGAAAAATGGTATATGTATTTGAAAGTCTATTTGGCAAGGGCTGGAAATCTTCTTATTTTTTTCTTAATTTATCATAAATTTATGCTAAGATGTCTTAAAGGTGGTAACTTTGTTGGTTCTTGCGGTAACTGGGGAGATCAAAGAAATTTTCTTTTCCGGCTCAACTCTGGTTTGTTAACCTTAAGGGTAGGCTGACAGAAGATGGGTTAGATTTTCAAGCTTTTTGTTTATTAATTCAATATTTAATATGTCTTCAATTTCAAGTCTGAATTGTTATGGACAGTTGTCTATGGCGTTCGCTTTCTTCTTTTCTCCTCAAGGGCCTACCCCAGGTCGCTTTCTTTTCAAGCAAACTTGGATAAGCAACCCCCCACGTCTTCTGCTTCCCTTCATCTTTTTCTGTAGGTGGAATAATTAATATAACCGAAGTAACATCAGAATAGGCTAAAAGATGAGACCTTTAGCTTTAGGCCACACTGCTCACCGTGTTTTGACCTGCGTGTACTGTTGGCTCGAATTTCGCCAAGTCTACACAACAGTCATCAGAACTAGTAAGAAAAAGTAAAAGAACCCAATAGAAAATTGGGAAGAAATATCCAAGGAGACCTATCATGCAAGGCATTCATCTTCGCGGTTGTGGGTCCCATTGGACCACCCATGGATTGACACATTCATATTTATCTTCCTCTCCTTGACATCTTGGGTCTTATACTCCATAGAGCTAGAGGACACCATAGTGGTGGCCTTGGCGCTTACGGCTGATGAAAATCACTCGCTTGACTCCATCAAAAGATCCCTTGTTTTGATCATTAACTCAACTTCATATACAATATACAGAGAACCTTTTACATATATGCGTAAAGACCCTTATCTTCGATCCAGTTCAATTCCATAAATTTCTGCTAAAGGATGGATCTCGATGAGTGGGAACTACTGCCCCGTGAGGGATTTCGTGATTACAGAGAAAATGAAGAAAAGGAGATTATAGGAGGAAGCAAACGTAGCTCCAGTCCGAAAACTGTCTTTAACATGAACTACTTCATGTGCCCATCTTCACCGCCAAGAAGTTCAAGCTCAGTGCCTAACCATCTTGCTCCAGTTCCAATCCAGTTGGAACCAGCGAGTGGTAGGGACCCTGATGATGAATTGTCTAAAGGAGGAGTCACCATGGTACCTATTGACATAAGTAAGGTGGTTCCTTCCATGATCATGCCAAAAGTCAGGGTTACTAATATAGGATCGAAAGAAGCTGATCAAGATCCGGCTTCTCAAGTTTTCTTCAAGAAAATGAAGGAACATGAATTTGTCGACATGAAAAAATTGGAGTCTCCCAAGTCTCCTACTAAAGGTTTTGCCCCTCCTCAGATCGAGGCCTATAAAGGCGAGACCTTGAGTTCGCCTAGATTCAAGAACCAGACAGAAGATACGGAAGAAGAGGCTATGTGGGAGGAGAGCAGCGAGGGCTTAAACATATGGAAGTGGAGCTTCACTGGGATTGGTGCGATTTGCACTTTTGGTATTGCTGCTGCTGCAACCATTTGTGTCATTATTCTGGGAAGCCACCAAAAGAACAGCCACCAGAATCAGAATTTCAGGATCCAGATTTACAGTGATGATAAGGTTGGTAAATCACCTGAAAGTTCTTTTCTTAATTTTCTTTTCCTTTTCGCGTATTCATGCTCTATTTGATGTTTTGGGGTTGCTTGTGAGAGATTCTATGCCTTGTAACAAAATCTTCGGATCAGATACATGTACATAAGGTCTCCCAATCAAACATGGAGTGGCACATAAGTCTTATTTCTCATTTTGGAAACTCTTCTTATTACAGAGGATAAAGCAAGGGGATCGCCAACCAACAAGATTGAACGAAGCAATTTCAACAGCAAGAGGCGTTCCAGCTCACATAACTATTGGTGGGTACTACAATGGTCTTTAGAGCAAAAGCCTTCACTAAGAAAAGTCCCAATTCTCGCTGCCAATTGGAGGATACGCTAAATCTGCTACACTTGCTATTTTTGTACTTAAAACTATATGGATGTTTGTGTATATTCTCATGGATCCTGTTTGTATTGTAGATTCTATATAATATAAGCCAGTAATTTGGTATCTTACTGGGGTGTCTCACAATTAGCCCCAATATGAGCTGGAAATTATTCAGTATCTTGTTCTTGTTTGGTTCTGAACAAATTTAGCATGCATTTGGTATTTTCCAGTCGTTGATTTTGGTATAAATCTTGCATGATGCAAACATATTAGCTTCGGTTGCTTGATCATCTAGAGAGATATTCTTTAACACGAAAAGAAAAGCATTGATATGACAACCCAAACATCCAAACAAAAGAGATTTACTGAGTCCTGACCCACTTTTGACTAAGTGACGCAGTGGTTGATTGTCAATAGTGGTGACGCTACAAACTCATGATTTGAGAGCCCTGTTTGTCGGTTGTGTAGGATCATCACTACTTTGTTCGTCACATGCAAAGGAGCCGCCATAGTCCTTAGATGATGGAATCAAACAAAAACAGACACGGAAAAGTTTCGAAAAGGCTTTTAATGCATCTCACAAGGATTGTGGTGAAACTCTTTACTCCCTAGTGATTCAGGCCAAAATAGTCCCTCCCACAGCATATAGTTGGCTTTCTGGTGAACACCGACCGACCAATATTGAAGAACATTACTTCACTTGCAGGTGCACCGTAAAATTAATCCAACCCATTGTTCTGTAAAGTTCATCTCTTTCCTTCCCGTCCATGAATTATATGCAGTAACCAAATCCATTAGTCCAAACCGCGTATCTACAACAGGAAAACTCTAACTGGAACTGAAAAAGTTCGCCGTATAAAAGTCAGATCAATGGCTATCATCTGCTTACTCAAATCAAACAATGTACAATCAACAGTTCTAAATTTGTGAGCAAACGCTTGAAAAATAATTAGATCAAGCCTCAGAATTGCAGAATGTCAGCAAGACTCAATGAGTCATTCAGTCCCGAAAGATGGTGTTTTAGTGACTGATTTCATCATCGGCAATAGCTCAAAATAATCGAAATAAAGAATAATAAACCAACACAACAAAACCTGGCACGAGATTCAACAAGTAAACAAAATCATGACTTTCAAGACCTCTATCTCACATTAAGCAAAGAGGCTCCATGCTTTACAATATTTTACCAAATCAACTTGCATTCCCAACTTTCCCGTTATAGTTAAATATGCCGGCATCGTTCCTTTTGATTACACGTACTTCAAAATATTCCCCAAAAAAAAGATCGATGTGCCAAATGTATGAATTTACCTATAAGTAAGGATCAGAAAACAGTTTATCGCCTAACCCTCAAACAGATTCCTGAGTTAAACCCTCTTAGTTTAGCCTCTGTCGGGACCGGATGGCATTTACAAATTTGCACCTTCCGGTCTTTGTGAGGGTACTTACCACAAGAATCAGAAAGGCTTGAACAGACAGGAAACATCGAAACCTATAGAACAATCTAGACATCATGAAGTCAAATTTTCCGACAGAACATCCAAAAAATCAGACTAGCAGATGCAACAAATACAATACTGGAAGAGCTGACTTAGGGAGCATAAAAAAACATAAAATCTTCGAATCAAACTAGGAAAGGAACGTAGAACTAAAGTTCCTCACCCTCAAACTGATTCAAATAGTCTACGCCTCTGTCTGAACCAAAAGGAGGCTTTTAAGTTTAAGCCTTTTGGTTATTCGAAGGCAATTGTCTAACACAACACACGCACACACATTCCATTAGTAATAAAACAGAGTGAAATTGAGGACAAGTTTAAAAAGTCATAGCTGATCAATGTACAAGGCTGCTTGGGGGACAGATGATGAAGTAAATGAACAAACTGACCCCTCAAAGGCCTCAGGAACAAAAAGGATTCCCTTTCTAATCCAAATTAATATGTGCCTCCTAACTAAGCCAGATATGAAATCGCATATACATACATACAAATATGTAAAGATTCAAACGGCTACTCAAAGAGGCAGTTTTATTTGATGAGAACTGAACAATTGAAGAAGCAAGGTGAAGAAGAGATTGTTGGCGTGGCCAGGTGATTCTAGAGAAACACACTGAGGCGTAAGGGCTAAGAGATTGAGAGCCTAGGGCTGTACAAAGCACAGTAGGGTTTTAAGATTGGGGTTTGGGCGTAGGGTTTTCTCCGATTGTTGGAAGTACCAAATTACTGAAATGCCCTCCGGATGCCGTTTGGACTTTTGAGCTTACTGGCTTTTTCTGGCCCAACCCTCGCCTCTGATGTCCTCTTCCTCGTTGCTTCGTTAATTACTAAAGGCACTAAAACAAAATAAATATTATTCGAATTTGAATTTATCTTTTTTTCAGAAAAAAAAGAAAAAATTTAATTACTTAATTTGTAAAAAAAGTTAATTTTTAATTTTTCAAAAAATACTTGCTTTTGAATTTTAATTAAAAATAACGATAAAATGTACGCAATATAAACATTAGTTAAAGACTAGTTAAATGTTACTTGCATAATAATTTAGTCCAACTTTTAAACCGGAATCTAATTAATTAAGAATGACTTAAATTAATAATATATTACAATGACTTTAAAATATTAATTTAGTTCGTATTTAATTAATTTAATTTTGTTTAAGTTTAAAAGTTGATATTTGATCAGTTGTGTAAAATATTTACGCTACATATGTTTTATCGTTATTTTATAAATAGAGTTTTCTAAAAATTAAAATTATAAAAGAAATATAGTTACTAGAATTTTTTTATAAATTTTAATTAAAACGAAACTTTTTATTTTAAAATACTTTTTGGGTAAATTTTTATTTATTCATTTAAAAATTTTAAAACAAAAATAAGTGGAAGGAGTCGTAGTAATGCGTACCTCTTAATACGAAAGAGCAAATTTGAACCTTTTTTTTGTTTTTTATAGGAAAATTGAACAGAAATTACACAATTAAATGCGAGAAACAGACTTTTAATAAATCCGCTAGCAGGATTACGTGGCTCTTTATAGGTACAGTAGTAAAAGAAATAACGGCAATATCAAAATGACTGACATAAATAGCAAGTCAGTTAGCGTATCTATTACTGTACCGATATTAATAGTGAAACATTATAATGATGAGGAACCTTTTCTAATTATTTCTGTCGTCTCTTTCTTCAATCATCAATTTCTCCCAATTTTGGATTTTGTTCATTGAAATTTCAAATTTTGTTATAAACTATAGATAAGAGTTGCGAATTCCTAGTGGCTCTTCATTGAATTTATAACTATCATAATTGTTACTATCATACTGTTGGTGCAACTAATAATAGAATGTGTCTTATGCGTTTATTAATTTAAAAATTTTAAGATAAAGTTTCCGTTATTTTCAATGTCACTTTGGATATGAAAGCAATATATTGGATTTATAAATATCAATTAAATTAATTATGTCATTTAATTATAATTTGACTTATTTTTACATAAAAATACTTGAGTTGTACATAATTAGTAGGAAAAAAAACTTAAAATTTCATTTAGATGATGGAGCAAATTCAAGAAAAAAAAAGAAGACAACATGCTAATACATGACCAAAATCTTTAACTTTTTTAAGAATAAAATTAATAATAAAAGATATAATCTTTTTTAGAAACTCTTTAATATTTCAAAAACTTCTAGTTTTCAATTAACAAAAAACATTTCTCTCATGCTTCGCTTAAAAAACTAACAATAAAAATATATGACATCAATATTATACTTGTTCCAATCACATACTACTTCCATGATGATTTAACTCAAATGTTAAACTTAAGCATAATTAATTACATTCAACCTAAACTAATTGTAACATCCAGTCACTTGAATTAGGGTTAAAATGGTGCTTATTAGAGATTAATGAGAAATTAGGAAGCATAATTCATACTTATGCATAATGTAACACACACACACACACACGATATTATTGATTTTGCACATTACAATTATTTGTACATGTATTCATTGATATTTTTCGGATATAATTGATTGTTAAAAATGCAATTAAAATGTGAATTGTTAATTATTTGAGCTGAAAATTTATTTAGAGAACATTTAGATTATTTCATTTTTTTGTGAATTTTGGAGAAATTTCTGAAAATTTGGAGTGTTTTTGGATTAAGAAAAATAAGAAAATAAATAGACCAGTTAAATTGTGACAAGTGGCAGTGTTAAACAGTGATACGTATCAAACATGCAAAAAGCCACATAGAGTAAGAACTTAATTCCTCTGTTGTTGTTTCTTTACACCGAAGGTATTGTTATACAAAAACAATCTAAAACACCAACTTGTTTTATGGGAAAGCGTGGATATTGATTCTAATACTAGAGTAAGACTGACAGTTTGTTGATAGGGAGTTTAATTGTTGTTTACTCTGTACACGTGATTCACTAACACAGCCGAAAGTTTGTTAAATCAAGTAAGTGAAATTTTAAGGTTTTAGGTTCTGTGATTTTGACGATATTTTACAGTTTAGCAGTGAATTCATGCATGACTTCTGTAAGAAGTAGCTCGGTGATAATGATGATGAGATGAGCTATATGAACAGTAAGTGAGTTGCTAGGAAATGAGTTGGGTTCTGTATGGAACTAGTCTTTGATTATGAGAATGATATAGAGTTATGAAAATTGATGTATAAAATATACCCTGTTTTGTACTGATAAATACGCAGAAGGTTTATTTTGTATTGTACGTATGTGAATTTGTTGCATATTGGTAGAAATGGATTTAAATGAAGATGTAGGTGAGGTCGTTATATAGAGTCAATAAAATGATAAACTTGTGATGAAATGAGATTGTTGTTGGATACTAAATGATGCGCAGAAACAAAAATGCAGCAAAGTTGATGAACATGTTCTATTTTTTTTCGTTGTGCATGCATAAATGTTTAGGTATTGTTAGTGATGGGTTTAACTAAGGTTAGAGTTAAAGAGAACATAGAGCAATGTGGTGTTGTGTTTTAAGAAGGGTTAAGATGATTAAAAAACGTGGACTGATGAGGGAAGACAAAAATAAAAAAGTGTAGAAGTTTTAATAAACGCAATAGAGAGAGAAGGTGAATGTGAGATTTCGGGTTGTTGGTGATTAACATATAAACTCACATTTGATCCGTTTAGAAATTGCAATGGGCATGGTAATGCAGAATTTATAAGTTTGGAATGAAAAGAAAGAACAAAAATGTGGAAAAAATTCTGGATTTTTGGTGAAGAAGATGAAGATCTGCGTTTCAGAGAGAGAAAAGGGTGATGGTTTGCATCTACGAGTTTATGAACTAGAGTATTGTACTAAACAATTTTAAGTCTTTTGGCTATACCTTTTTCATTCGACCTCCAAATGACTTGAAACTTAAACCAATAGATTTCTAAGACATTTTTCTTTCTCCCCATAAAAATTTAGAGCTATCTGAATTGGTTTGAAAATGATTGATAGGATGAAAGTGTGGAAGTATGCTGGAATGTTATGAATTGGAGAATTTTCATGAACATGCTTTTGTATTTTGATTATAACTTGATTTGTAGATTTCTAAATGAGTTTATTCTTTATTCAGATTAAACTAGAGACATATGTCTACAACTTTCTTAAAGAAAACGAATTTTAATTATATCTCTAAGACTTTCAAAATTGGTATGAAACTAAGTCTTGGCTTAAGCTGTAGCACTACTAGGGACAGAAATCATATCCAATCAGAGTTATTCCTAGACAACTATATTTTCACCAAGTGAAAATTAGAAGTTTTGTTCTCTATGAGCGAT
>JAOSBP010000002.1:9247933-9262327 GCA_027563825.1 Erythroxylum mucronatum | reverse complement strand
TTTGTAGCAGAAAAATCTGAAAATGATTAATGGGGGTGACGGTATCAGGTCCAAAAATAGTAATAAACTAAGAAACAGCTCACCCGGAATCATTATTGAATAGATACACCCTAACCATTCCACCACTATTGCCTTAAAAAGAAAAAGAAAACAAACCACATAACAGAACAATAGGAACTTCCCAAATGCCATGTAATTTTCAAACTACCGGTAGTTAAGAAGTGGCATCCCACAAAAACAGTTGGCAACAGCTGTATTGCACCACAGCAATGGCCAGAAGTAAAAGCCAAGCAACGGCTGGAACCAATAACGTAAATAAATTACGCATGCTTTTTATAGTCCCCAAACGCTCTTTAACCATTGGCTTTGTGCATGTGCTGTTCATCCTCAAATGTATGTAGACAACCCACTTTTGTCTCCCCTTCACACCTATATAAGCGTCTCCGCTACCCATTCTCTTACACCCACTTGCTCCTCCTTGTCAGATACAACATCTCTTGTCACATTTTTCTTTCTTTGTAACTTTTGCCTTATTGAATTTGAAAATGGCCGCACTCAAGATGAGATTGTTCGTTGCCATGTTGGTGGTTCTCGTGGCGGCATCCGCCGTTCAAAACGCATCGGCCGCTGAGGCCCCTGCACCAAGCCCCACCTCCGACGCAGCCGTCCTGGCACCCGCCACCGCGTTGGCTTCTCTTGTTGCTCTTGCGTTTGGGCTTGTTATCTAAACGACATCGTTTGTTCAATACTTGTGATTTTCCGTGGATTATTTTCTTTGATTATTGGGTATGCTCGAGTTTTTTTTTCCCCCTTTCCTGGTGGGTGTATAGGGCTTTGAATGGTGGGCGTTACAAGGGTGCATTTTTTTATCTGATCCTTGTTTGGTCAGAGCGATTCTTATGGTCTAATTATTGTACAACTCGTGGTGATTTGTTTGAATTCCATGTAAACTAATGAATTCATCTTTATAATGCCCAAGTATTTTCCTTTTCCTTTTCATATCATACGGATTCTATCCATTATCCAACGATGTGGACCAGCTGAATTCGTAAGTCTTTGCAATAGTACCGAGGAGATAGAGAGGGACATTTTCTTGGAATCAAATTGGAACTAGGTACTTCTCGGCTAACAATCTGTAATAAAAAAGTTATAATAATCTGCCCCGATCTGCTCGCGTCTTATATGATTATTGATGCCAGCTACGCACAATCATTTACACCAACACGGTCCATATCACTTGTTTGATTCCTTCATGTGACGAGTTGGGAATAATTGAACCAAGAAAGCTACCTACGTATGTTGTGTTAGTTTTCAAGAACTTTTCGCTGAAGATACATATTCTACTTAATTTACAAATTAAACCATCAAAATGATTAGTAACAATTGTGGAAGTCTTGATGCTGACCGAATAGCCTTTCTCCTCACGTTCACAATCCTAACAATTTCCCTCCCTTTTTCTGTGTGTTCAAATTTCCATTTTCAAAGTGTAGAAGTAGGACGGGAGCAAGATCTTCTGTCTAATTTTATAGTGTCTTTATCGTATTCAGTGAATCTCAGCCATTCATTTGTACGGGTCCCGTGTGAGCTCTATATAAATAAACGTGAAACTTGCATAAATAAATGACTAAGATTTACTAGACACGATAAGACACAATAAAAATTGGGCAAAAAATTTGGACTCAGTAAGACGAGGTATCTCAAAAACTGCAATGGTTTACAAAATTTTTATTTAAAAAGTATCTACTATATATTGAAATAATATTTAATTGAAAGAAAGTTAATTTCGTCTATTTAAAACGTGTTTGAAAGGTTTGAATAATTCAAAAAAAGTCAAAATTTAAATTATATTTTATTGAAATCACCATTCTTTTACCTTAAAATAAAAGAGCAGTAGATGGATGGATAAGAAGATATGTTATTTGTTCCTTCGCTTTTACAAGTTCGGATTATTGTCAAAACTCCATCATTTGAAGGTCGGATATAATTAAAAAATAGAGCAAAAAACAAAATAGGTAATGTAGGTTTAGTAATGGTTATGTGCAAAAACAAAACTATTGAAATTGTTTATTATTTAAATATGAATAAAGAATAAAGATACACTTTTTTTATAATTAAATATTTCAAATATATTATCTTGAAAATAATCTATAATTAATGTTTTTAACCTTATGAATGCCTATTTCCAATTTTTATGTTTTCAATTTTAATCGAAGTATTGTAAGTATTGGCTTAAAACTAATATTTTAAAACCAGATCGGATGTTAAACTAGTAAAACAAAAAATTTAAGGTTTAATTAAAATTATATTATTATAAAATTAGATAAAGACTAAATAATATTAAAAT
The DNA here is from genome assembly GCA_027563825.1 of Erythroxylum mucronatum. Taxonomy (NCBI): domain Eukaryota; kingdom Viridiplantae; phylum Streptophyta; class Magnoliopsida; order Malpighiales; family Erythroxylaceae; genus Erythroxylum; species Erythroxylum mucronatum. Next base: position 9,259,983 of record JAOSBP010000002.1, on the reverse strand, counting down.
TTTAAAATATGATTAAAAGGAGTTGTTTTTATCTATAAAAGAATTTAAAATTTAATTAAAAATAAATTATTAAATAAACATTAAGTGATTTATTTTAATTTGTAGGAACTGAATAATTTATAAAATTGACCGATTAGTTAATAAATTAATCGATTTTGAATAACAAAAATTATTAAAGTATATTAAATTATAAAGTTAAAAACTGAATCAAAAAATTTCAAATCAATTAAATTTGTTAATTATTGCCTAAAACAGTGTTATTATTGAATAGGAATTTAGTTTCCGATCATGCCATTTTGCAAGTAATTGCATAAGGCCCAATTAATTGCAATGGATCTCTAAAACCCAATTAGTGACCAGCTAGGCTCAAAAGGAAGGATGACTCGGCCGGTTAATCACTTTGGGCTTAAAAAGATAGACCCGCACTGCATTGCCATCAAAGTGAAACAACACCGTCGATCTTCAATCCTACGGTTACAATAATCTTCAGTTATTTTATCACACCCATAGAGGGGAATAAATGGGCACAGAACAGGGAGAGATGGAGAAAGAAGAAAGAAAGCAGAGGAAGACGAAGAAGAAGAAGGGAGAAAAAAAAAGGGGTAGAGGCTTAGAGAAACAAACAAGAATACTTTGTGGAGGGGATAATAAAGAAAGATAAACGGAGATTAAAAGAAAACAGTCTGCAACCATTTCTCTTAGCACAAACAAATTCAACAAGAATTTGAGAGAGAGAATTGTAGCTCTTAGTTTGTACAGAAACGATCTGGGGTTTCTTCTTGTTTGAGAGATTTTACTTGTTCTCTACCCGCAGAGATTGTTTCTGTTCAAGAGACTTCATCCTAATCATGCAATTGTCTCATGGTAAGACTCTTTTTTCCTCTTCCCCTCATTTCTCTTCTCTCTTCTTTGTCTCTGTTTCTCTCTTTTCACAGAGGTATTCCAATGACAAGTAAAGCCTTTTATTTGTGTGGTGCACTCGTAGATCTTCGTGTTAGCCACGCAATTCTCTCCAGTTTCAAGTTTTATCTTTCTCTTTGTCGATTTTTATCATTCTCAAGTTGATTATGAAGCACCGGCCAGGTCCTCTCAGCAATCCATGTCTTACATCTTCTTAAAGATCAAACTTTTTCGTTTCCGTTCTTTGATTCTTACTTCTGGGTCTTTCTCAATCTACTCGTTTCTTCGACTCTAAAGTCCGATTCCGTTGATTTCCAAATCTGGGTCTTCTACATGTTTGTTGTTAAATCTTGGTCATTTGCCAGTGTATTCATTGTTTTCTATGGCGGATTCAGTTTTGTGCATCCCCAATTCCTCACTTTTCCTTGAGTCACTTCTAGGTGGTCTTAAGCAACTCATCTCTCATGTATCTCTATCTCGAATATTGGCCATTTCAACGATTCTAACTTCTGGACTGGTTTATGTTTTTGGTGTTTTCCGTTGGCAGATATGGAGAAAGACGATAAAGACCAGAGAGCATGTAAGACATTAGAGCCTGAATTCTTCTTGCAGTGGGGGAACAAGAAGAGGCTTAGATGTGTCAGAGTTAGAGATCCTCGAATTGTCTCACAGAGATCCGATGGTATGTTTCGGAGGAAAAGCACATCTGGGATTGATAGATGTGTGGTCTCTTCCACCACTGAGAAAGAAGCTTCTCATCGTCTTCAATCCAATCGCCTTACAAGGTGAATTAATTCGTCTTTTCTCTTTCATCTTTTCTTCTGTTGGATTGGTTTGCTGCGAGGACAAAATGGGAAGAAAACAAAGAGGGGCTCTAAGCTCAGCTCTTTGCATTCTTTCTGGGTCCTCTTTTACGTTTTTGCTTAGTCTTTATGTTCACTTTGGTGGTTGGGTGGTCGTGTTTTCTGGGTTTTTTTTCCTTTGCTTTCTCTCTCTCTAATCTGTTGTTTCTCTCTTCTTTTCTGAGAAACCAAGCAGATAATTGAGAATTCCTTCAGAGAAAATAAAATGACGATGGAAAGTAGTTGTTATTTTCTGATTGGTTCCTCAGAAGGTTGAAATGTCATTTTTACCCTTGTGTACCCCAATATTGCTTTCTCTTCTCTTCCACCCACCAAACAGACAATTTAGACTTCCAATCAAGACTAGTAAAAGGTTGGAAGCTTTCCTGTTAATCTTTTGTGTGGTTGATGGGAAGGGATTAGGAAGTAAAAATGAAATCTTTTGACTTAGATTTGTAAAATTTTAGTTTTTATCGTTACCCTTCATTTTCTCTCTTTTGCCCCCGGGATTTTCTTAGATCCCAAGTGATGAAGATTCTGGGGCGTAGCGTAGTCATGTTTTTCCTTGAAATCTTGATTTTAGTGATTTTTTTGATTCAGGAATTCGGAGGCAGCCACCCTCCGGTCCAGTTTGACCGAGAACCGGAAATCAACGGCATCGCCGGAGAAGGAAGACCGATATTACACCACAAGAGGGTCAGTGGTTCTAGAAGAGAACGGGAAAGTTGGGATGGAAGGCAATAATGGAGAAGAGAAAGGACATGTCTGGCCAAAGCTGTATATAACTTTGTCAAGCAAAGAGAAAGAAGAGGATTTTATGGCTATGAAGGGGTGTAAGCTTCCTCATAGGCCCAAAAAGAGGGCTAAGATCATTCAAAGAACTCTACTTGTAAGTTTCTGCAGAAAAATCTTTTGATTCTTATTTATTTCTCGTGTTTTATTTGTTGGTGGTGGGTGGACAGTTGGTGAGCCCGGGGGCATGGCTGACTGATATGTGCCAAGAGAGGTATGAAGTTAAGGAGAAGAAGAGTGCTAAGAAGGTGTGTGCATCTTTTCTACCACCCACATGTGAATGTTGAAGAAGATTTGAAAAAAAAGAAAAGAAGATTAATCCTTTCCGCTCCCTTATCTTGATAGTCTGAATTATATGGTTTTGTTTGTGTGCTTTGCAGAGACCAAGGGGGTTAAAGGCGATGGGAAGCATGGAAAGTGATTCAGAATGAAGGACTTCTGCTTTTTCCTCCTTTCTTTTAACAATGGCGGGATTAATGTATTTTCTCTTAAAATTTTTTAGAATTAAATTTCTTTTTTTTCGTTGAGGGGTTGATGGTAATGTTGGGATCTTGCTGGCATTATCTGCCTTTGTTGCATTGTAAAAGTTTATTTTTATGAAATTAGAGAAGCAAAATTTCTCTTATTATGATCACTCTATTCCAACTATTACTTCCTAGAAGCGCCAAATAAATTAAAATATCCAACAATCACATGAGGTGGACATCGAGTCCTTTCGATTTTCGCCTACCATTTTTATTAACTTCTCGGATTCCTATTCCTGGCAAGGTGTTTGACTGAAATTGGATTCCAAACCAGTGGAAAGGTTTTGTTTGTGCAATCTTCTTTCCAATAATGGGCAAAGTCGATATGAAAAATTTCCCATGTGGTCAAAGTCGTTTTTCTGGAAGATGAAGGATCCTCACGGCAATTGATGGAGTGCTCCTGACAACCCTGGCGGTGTCTGCCAAAAGCCTTTAGCCAGGCTTGGCAGCAAGCCGATGCCGCTTCATCTGCTTGGGATACTATCGCTCAAAATATGTAAAATGGCTCAATATTGGGGTGTGATTCAGCATCAGAAAGACTTCATAAGCACGTGATGCGTATACCAACTTACCAAGCATTAAAAATTTCAGATGGTGAGAAATACTTGGAAGAATCAGAGGTTCGGAAAGAACCAAGCCAACTGGAAATTTAGGCATAGCTCTCATGGCATGTAGGTCGACGCGGAATCTCCTCATATTGAACTAAAGCAAATCGGACATACCAATATCTTATCTAACTTTATACGTGCAAGTCCTCACTAGCTCCAAAACTAGGATGAGAAACCAACAAAACAGAAGTAGTGTATCATACCACAGCTATTAAACCAATAAATCTAGTAACAGAGAAAGAAAAAACCCAACTATTATTTATTCTCAAGCATAATAAGCTCATCTTACGGCTCAAAGTACAAGAAAAGGCTTCATCTAAATGTGAAAAATACCATCTAGTTCACTGTTTGCTGACAGAAGAGAAGGCCAGCAGAGGAGTGGCAGAAGTGTAAACTATTATAGCATCTTTGTTTACATTGAAATATGAAAATATAAACAAAATAATAGATAAGTATTATAACATCATCCCTTGTATGTGAATTTTCAATCATCAAAAATAGAGAAATATTCCTGCATTTATGCCAAGTAATTAGAGGTAGTGAAAGCATCACACCCGCAAATCTTCCAACAATAAAGCAAGTTTTGCAATTTGGCTAATTACGTTTACGAACCAAGTTCTAAAGAATTAAGGGGCTTTTCATATCCATCTCCTCTCCAGTAGGGCTTTAACCTGTAGAATTGATGAGAGAAACTTATCTTCTTTTTTTACTTGAAAGAAAAAAGCAAGGAACTTATCTTCTTACTTAAGATTGGAAACAAAAAGTTGTAATGTAATACAAGGTAACAGGTTTAAAATATAAGGAGAATTGGAGAATCAGAGTAGAGCAGTCTTCTCAACAGAATCATCTCAAGCAGCTGAACTATAGGATATATGCCTTTGTTTCAGACAAATGCTGTGGTTAAAGATTGCCAATGCATCCGAATCTGGTGCAAGTTTTGGGCAGAAATTTCTGTTCTCAGAGTATGGCAGGGTTGATTAGTGATCATGCAGAAATCCTTTCTCCTCCAAGAAAGACACAACTTTCCCTGCCATGGCTGCAGGTGTGGGACACACTCCATCTCGCTCTTGCAATTCTATCTGCATATAATGAGAAATAACTTCAGCTCAAAATTACAGGGAAAAAATGGTGAAGATTAGCAAGCATTCTCTTGGAACCCTTCCAAGTTATGAGACACTATTGCAAAAATAGTACTCTATGATTAGGGCGGAGTTCAATTGGTTTCATGCCTCACAATTCAGAGGGGGTTCATATGGATCATCAATGCCGGTAAAACCTGCAATCAAGACAAAATTCAAGCATTCATTCAATCAGACGTGATGTAGGCAGCGTATGGCAATATACATAATTTGTGATTGAGTTTTGCAGCTTCCCAACATTGTTGTGTAAGTTAGCAAACAGTTTTAACAATGTAACAATTGGCCATTTGGCCTAGTCAATGGGTTTGTCTCCGTTTGGGTGGAGAACAATAATGGGAAGAAAGTCTCGTTCATTGATAAGAAAGCCATAGGTAAGGGATTTTTTAGGCAACCTTTGATCTTTCCACTACGAGCTAGCTTGTAAAGGCCTTTTGCATCTCTTGACTCGCACAACGATAGAGGCATGTTCATGAAGACCTAGACAGATAAACTAATTACGATTCATCTTCACAAAAGAAAAAGAAAAAAAAGCAATTCTTATTAAGTTCCAATCAAGAAGAAACTTACCTCAATGAAATTTGAATCTGGAAGCATAGCCCGACAAGCATCTCGGTCTTTTCTATATGGTGATATCAGACTGGCAATGCAGATCAAACCTGCATCTGCAAAGAGCTTTGATACTTCACCTAAATCAAATAAAAGATGAACATTTCAGTTAAACTGACACAAACACATTTGATACACGCCATATAACAAAAACTAGGTTCAATACCATTGTACCAATGTTCAAGACATATTCTGCTAGGCTAGTTGCATTCCAAGTAGTGGTGAGGGATAGTAATTCTCTTTCTTTACATAAGTGATGTGACAGATTAACTAATCCAGTACTTAATTGTTTTATGGAAACAACAGCTTACTTATGCATTAATGGAGTCTCAGCTCCAACATAATATTATTACTTCCATTGGAACGCTATCTAACACAAGTTAAAGAAAAATGACATTAACCCTACAAATATAAAAACCAGTACGCAAAGCTGCATCATGCAGGTTCAGTATTTGTGGACCAGTTCAACAAGTAAGCTTCTTCACAAAAGGAAAAGTCAGTACACTTCTAAAAGATCTCTTCCCCTGAGCAGTTTCCAACACAATAATTTGCTAAACATAGATACCAAACAGAAAGTGGGAACCATATCTCTACTCTTTACAAAGTAACACTGAAACTAGCATCTTAACTCACCACATCAGATTAGAGGCCGTAAAATATACCACCAGAGGACACCCACCAAAAGATGCAAGTAAATGAACAAAATCAGAAAAGAAAACAATAATAAAAGGCCCAGGATCATCGGACAAATTGGTAGAAGAATCTCATTGATATAAGAACATACTAAAAATTCTTCTTACGCCGGATACAAAGACCAAAGTTATTGATTGCTTCTGATCCACAAGCATGCATACTCAGGATGCAAGACACGATTTGCATTTTTAACATTCAGGAAAAAGTATCCGATCACACTTCAGTGAAAAACTCATGAAGCAAATAGTTATTGGGAATTTACTTTGATGGATATCTAAAACAAGCACTATGACGCATCTGCTTTCAGCAGAATCATACTTACCAACCCTACGTATGTTTTCAGTTCGATCTTCAGCACTGAAAGCCAGATCCTTGTTGAGTCCATGCCGAAGATTGTCTCCATCAAGAACGTAGGATAGCCTTCCCCTAGAGTACAGTTCCCTACTTAGGGAGCATGCCAGAGTACTTTTTCCTACAGAAATAACAAAACCCTTTATACAGTTGCAGAGTTGCAAAAATCATAGTATGATAAGAGTTGATGAGCTCCCAAACAAATTGTGATGGAGATGGTGATAAAAGAGGCATTCTGAAAAGTCCAGCACTTGTTCATTACAAGAGTTAGCCCACTGTATTGTGAATTGGTGGGAGTTTGAACTCAATATGTATCCTTTACATACCATAAATCTCTATCATTAGCCAGAACAATACAGCCAACTATATAATTGCATATTGAAGCTCAAAAAACTAATAACCCTCTGGATTTTCCTCATTTTAATTTTTAAAAATCAAATGTGTTTTTGTCATTTCAAAACGCACATCCTTGTTTTTCCTGTAGTTGAAACTCAAATCATCTACCATGTCAATGCATTTTTTGGTACATTGAGATCAGAAATATATACAAACATCACCCTCTTCTTGCATCAACCAGAATTCTGACCCTAGGAAGGTACTCCTGCCTTCTTTCCATCAGACCAACCCCTGATGGTTCAAAAATCAAAGACTTATCCCTGGTAGATTATATAGCATGTTATTGCATTTTTTGCCTTTGAAAGTTGGGAAGTAAGATTTATATATGATATCTAAGTTAGACGGTATACACGCATAGTCTCATTTTAGATATTTAGAGACTAAAGCTGTAACTTGTTATAATTGCAGACTCTTCTTGTTATTATAATGAACAAAAAACATCATAAGAATGTTGGAAACGAACTAAACGTGCAATAATTGTAAATGCTAAATGTCTCGTTTTATTTCAGGGCAATCCTTATAATATGGCAACATATACCTGATCCACTAAGGCCCGTAATCCACACAACGCAGCCCTTCTGATTAAGCAATTTCTGTCTTTCAGTCTTCCCAACTGGACATTCCTGCCAAAATATATTTGTCGAATTTCCAACAGTAGACATTGCCGGTTCTTGATGTTTAATAACAATCAACTCTGTGCAGGCTACAAAAGATTGTATCAAGTTAAAACAGAGAAAATAGAATGCAGGAAACAGCCCCTTTGGCAGTGATATTTGATTATTTATAGCATGGTGATAATCGAGAAGAAATCAACTTCTGAAAGCTCAGAAGTTCCATCAGCCTCCATATGTTCGCCCTGTTCAATTGATTTAGCTTTTATAAGATTTCTTGGTTACCTCTAGGTCTGCTCTTTTCATATCATAAACAATGTATAAGAACAAACATTTAACCTACGCGCCACGCCTGATATCTCCATCTAAGTGAAGTGAAGTAAGTATCAATAGTCTGTAATGAAGTTACGTAAATATGGTTTTTCAAGACCATTTGGTCATGCAAATCCAAAATTTTCAACCTGTACAGCCAAACCGAATTACCCATTAACCAGGAAAGCAATCCAATGCCAAGGATAGCTAACATTTCCAAAAAGATCATAACTTTTTTGTTGGTTTCTTGTTATGAATAAAACCCAATGGTGACATGAGCTGCAACTATAAATTAACCAACAGCAGAAGATAATAATAGTGATGTTGAAGGTGAATGTGAAGGTGTAGGTGTGCCTAAAACATCCAACATCACATTCAAAAAGGGGTACGTTCGTTCCAAGGCTAGAAAGTGATATTCATACTTGAAACAGATAAAAAGAACAAAACAAGCATAGTCCACAAACAAAGAGAGACGGATGAAATTACCTTTTCGATACACTTGGTTAACGTGGTCTGTGTTATTGGAAAAAGAGGAGAAGACGATACAGTAGAGAGAAGGAAGGCGTGGTATTACAATGATGACGTTGTGAAAGCAGTTCGTAGAAATACGGAGGAAACGAGGGCGTAAAAAGAGGAGCCATGAATGCCTCCCCTTTCATCTTCATTTGTGTCATCGCGTGTCACCCTCATGTGTTTGATGTGCTTTCATTCATTCTCCACTATCTATTTTTAAAAGTGTTAAGGATTTCTATAACTAAATTCTAATAATAATCTAACTTTTTTTTTAATATTTCTCAAAATAGATATGTTAATTACTTTTTTTTCATAAAAAAGTAATTCTGAAACCATGAAGCCTTTTTTTGTTTGGAAGGCGGACAGTATAGTTACATAGTAAATCGAGAGAAACAAATTCCCGACAAATCCTCTAGGAGGATTAGGTGGCACCCAATGGGTGCAGTAATGAAATAAGTAACACCTACAGCAAAATGACTCGTATAGTTGGCGAGTCAATCAGCACATCTGTTGCTCTCTCGATACACATGTCGATAAATAACAATCCAGTTCCTGGTGAACAACTCATGAATACGCCGGACAAAAAGATTTAGCGACCGGGATCGCTGGTCAGCAGAGGAAAAGAGATTGGACACGGCTTTGGAATCGACCTCAAGTTCAATCCAACGATATCCCAAATTTCAGGCCAGTGTCAGGCCAGAAACCATGAAGCTTTAGCGGTGAACCTGGACATTTCTCCTCCCTTTCAATGTTCCCAGTAGTTGGGGATTAGTTGGCGGAGAATGTAGGTCCCATTGGATTTTTACTTGCTGACATATTTGAGGTGTTGAGCTTTCATAGATGTACCTACCTATCCAATTTTAGTTGTTTTTGAGCTGATTACTGATATAAATTGCTATAAGAAAAAGGCTGGCTTTAACTTGCAAATTCTAATTCCATTAGGTTTAGACTTGAATATAAATTTTATGGAATCAAAACTCAAAATTAAGTTTGACAAAAATTGAAGGATTTGATCATACATGACCAAACTCAAAATCAAGTTTATGGTTAACTCACGTTAGTGATAAGTGTCTTAGATGGTGTAATGAGATGATTTTTAACTGCAAAACTCACAAGTTTATGAGTGAATTTCCGTTTAACTTTTGGAGGCTTATTAATTTAGATAAATATGCCATGTTTCTGGAGTTGGTGGCTTGGTGGGTTTACTGTTTGGACTACATAATGTCAATGTGTTGATTTGCATTGCAGAAATGACTGGATATCCTAAAACTGGAATCTGATCCCTTTGAAATCATTTGGAATCACAATTCTTTAACTAGTAATTTCCTAACGTTTCATTTACCAAGTGCTAGTGATTTACAATTGGATTCTACACTGCCAGGTGCAAATAATTTTCATGGCAAGAAGTAGATTAGATTAACAAGTCTCAGAAAATGCCTGGACAAGAAGCTCGATCCATATGAAGATTGGGTCAACTCGGTTCCCAAGATTCTAAGGGATATCCATTTGTGACAGAAGATGGAAGGATTCGTAATTGGCAAGCTAGTAGGTTATACTTTGCAGCATATTTTGACAATCTTCTGCAGTAATAAAGGTAAAAGAAGAGTTCTGACAGACTCCAGTTTCTCCCTTACCAAACAAGAAATGGAAAAGTTATGAGTCTCCACTGATAGTACAACAACAGGTTGCTTAGAGAGAGAAAATTAGATACAAGAGAGAGAAAAAACAATACAGCACTCCCAAAGATCAAAGAATCCTATGAACTCTTGATTTTATCATTATCATTCTTCATCTCTTTCAGATTCCTCCACAAGTACCTTCCACTAGCCATGTCCACAAATACCCAGAATCCATTTTGAACAATCTGCAACAGCCCAGTCAATCATCATTTCACAAAATTATTACGAGTAACCCTAAAATGTGGCCTGTACGGCACCTGGCCATACATGACAACGATTTTTGATTTGTTGACAAAATTATTTCGACATCTCAGATCTGACCGATATATTCAATGCTCAATCTCTTATTTAATTGCTCGAAAGAAATTCAGAAGCACATGAATCTACATATAAATACCCAGAATTATGATAAAGTCAAACAATTGAAACATACCCTTTTGACGCTGAATCCTTGTTTCTCTTTCTTATCAGCCGCAGATCGATCATCGGCGGAGACATTCTCAATCTCCGGCGACGAACGAACCGTCCTCCACGCAAAATACCCCGCTAAAACTGCAGAAAAGAACACCAAAATAAACCTCAGAGGACACATACTCTTTCCAAGACACCGACCCCTTTTTCCCAGGTTCAATAATCCGCAGCAGGAGCAATCCAAAGGAGAGAATTTTGACTGCCCCTGGAGAGAGATTATAAGCTAAAGAGCGTAGCCCCCTTTGCCCTTGCTTTTGGCTTCTGGTGATGGAAGTTTCTAAATGGTGAAGACAAGTCAAGAACGGCTCTACCTACTCTACGTGGTTTACATAGTCAGCCATGGCTTTAGTGGTTGTGACCTGTTCGGGATAAATTGTCAACAGTTAGGGGGATTATTTTGGAATTGTTAGTAGTTCAATTACAGCTATCTATCTTATAGCTCAATTTGTCTACTCCATTATTTGTCCGTTTGTAATGATTATGGTTGTCCACTTCTCGGCTGTCTTCCAATCCCAATTAGGTTAATATAATTTATAATAGTTAATTCGTTAAACTAAATAATTAAATATTAGGTTAATTTCAATAATTAAAAAATCCAATTGGTTTGAAACAGTTGAAACTTTAAATTATAAATTAACTATAATTTATAATTACAATAATTGTTAATTCATTTAAAAAAAATCCAACTAGTTCAATGGGCTCACCTGCCTAATTTTTTCCAATTTATTCTAATAACTCTTGTTATTAAAAACTGATCAATTTTTTAATTAATCGATGTAAATTAATAAATTCTTATAAAATAAAATAAACCAAATAGTTTTCATTTAATGGTCACTTTCTTCAATTAAACTTCAAATTCTTTGATAGGCATGAGTAATTTTTTCAATCATATTTCAAAATTTTAATTTTATTCAATCTTTAATTAGTTTTATGATAATCTAATATCAGTTGAACTTTTTAAATCTTAAATTTTTTATTATAAGTTTAATTTTTGGTATAGTTTTTAAAACATTGGTTAAAATATAATATAATTTAATTAAAAACTAAAATTTTGGAAGATTAATGTCTGTTTACAATTTTGTTTTTGATTTTTTTGTTTTCAAACTCAATAAAAAAACCTGTTTTCTTGAGTTTTTAGTTTTTAGTTTTGGCTTTGGTTTCTTCCTGTTTTTAAAAATTAGGAAAACCATAAAAGCGAATTTTGTTTCATATTTTTGTTTTTTTCATAATCTGATTTATTATCATTTAAATATATATTATTTCATTATTAATAAAAATTATGAATAACTTAATTCAAGATTATATATTTAATAAATTAAAATTAAATATAAATAAATAAAATTATCAATAATTTAATTTAATTTAATTTATATAATTAAATTATAATAACTATTAATAAATATAATTAAATTTAAAATATATAAATATTCAAATAAAAATTGATTTAATAATTAAAATATATTTCAAACAAATATTAATTTTTAAATTATTTATTTTATTAAAATAACATAATTTTATTAATAATTTGTTAATCAATATTATATAAGAGATTAAATAAATTTATTTAATTAAAAATAATTTATCTTTAAGTTTTATTTAATATGTAATTATTA
>JAOSBP010000002.1:9211023-9245909 GCA_027563825.1 Erythroxylum mucronatum | reverse complement strand
CTCAAATGGGTCACAGACCCTTTTCCTCTCTCTTCCACTTACCAAAGGACATGTCCATTGGAGATGCTATATAAGTTAAAATAACTTATTGCATCATAACGTTTTGTGAAACGATTCTGAACCATTGAGGAATTCTCTGAGGAAGAAGATGAGAGGAAATCAATCAACATCTTATAGAAACAAAAGCAATCATGGATACAGGTACACAAAATTATTCGATCCGATAAATGATTTACAGATAGTTCTTACCAGCAGAAACAAAAGACAAGATTTAATCAGACACACGTGACAAATCACAAGTCAAAAGCTAATGGCTCATACGTTGTCGTATACTATACATAAGCAGCTTTAAACAATACAAAATGCATAGCAGAGGATGGTTCTTTAATGAGTCACATAGGAGACACATGACACTCACCTGATACATGCAAGTTAAACCGAAAGCTACTAGATTCAACACCTATAAAAGAAACACAACTCAAGCATCATACAAGAGAAATATACAGAGACTTCATTATTCTTAACAAATTGTATTCAATCATCTGAGAGTGTAAGTGTTGGATCTGTGTTTTGCGTACCGAGGCGAACTGGACCCCGCATACCCCAAGTTTGCACACGACCACAACCTTAATTGGTATTGTCCTCTTTGGCACTCGAATCCGAGACCTTAAGGTTTTGTTGCATTTAAATGCATGCCTCTTACCATTGAGCCCCGGTACGCAAAACACGGATCCAACATTAAAAGTTAAATTGAAATTTGGGTTTGAAAATTTTCAAATTTGTTCACAAATAGGATAAATGAGTTTAAGCATGGTGACCGGTATGTATGGGCACACTATTGAACAAATTGTGGGTGAATTTTTGGATTGTTGCAAGAACGAAAATGAATTGATAAGGTCTAATAAGGGTCTAATGAAAAAAAACAACCCATCGAGGTTATAGGTGCACGTTCATGTTTTAAGCAAGAGGGTCGAGTTCCGGAATTGGTGCCCAACAGTAAGAATTAAGAGTAAGGCTTGAGAGTGGCCAGAGTACTTACCTGTGAGTGCTAAAAGAGTGTGAGACTCTTTGCAAGTGTTCAGAAGAATACTCATACTCTTGTAATCTTGCTCAATTTTCTTCATACTAGTTGAAACCACATCAATGGGAACCTTGGATGTAGATAGCATTGAAGCTATCGAACCAAGAAAAATATTTGAGTTCTTTACTTTTCTGCACTTTATAACATCTGCAAAATTTAACTTTTTATCAGTCTTTAAGGTTTAAAGCAACAGTATAGCACAAATATCCTAACAAAAGTGGTATCAGAGCATTTGAAAACCTCTTGGGGCATTTCTTGACTACTGGAAGCACAAAAGATCATCAAGAACTTTCTTTAAGTAAAAGTCTTATTTCTTTAAACTACAGTCACAATGGTAGGAAAAGAAATAGATATATTTACTGGAAAAGAAGACTTCACCATCTGGAAACTCCAGATGCAAGCTCTTCTTGAGTCCTATGATTGTCATGGGGCTATTGAAGATCAGTATGATGTTGAGACTGATCCAGTAAAAAGACTTAAGATGCAAAGACTTGCACATTGCAAGTTAATGCTTCACTTATCACCAACTATGATAAGAAAAGTGCAGAATTGTAACACTGCACAAAAGCTATGACTTAAACTTGATAAAATTTATGCAAAGAAGTGTCTTCCTAATAAGATGACACTTCTTCACAATCTTGCTAACCATAAGATGAACACCTCTGTCTCCCTAGATGATAACCTAGACTATTTCTTTAAGCTAGTACAAGACTTAGAAGCTACAGATGAAAAGAGATCTGAGGAGCATCAAGCTGTAGTAATTCTAAAGGCTTTACCTTCTGAATTCAATGCATTCAAGAAGGTAATTAAGCATGCTAGTGGAGAATCCCTCACTGTCAAGAGGGTGTTAGACTCACTATTGGAAGAAATAGTAGATGTTAATCCATTCAAGAAAGAGGTAGAAGTAATGTTTGTAGAAAATAATCATGACAAGAAGTCTCATAAGAAGAATAGCAAGAAAGGAAAGTGGCAGAAGGGAAGTGGAAAGGATAAGCACACAAAGGTAGGTGAGGAAAAGAAGAAAAACGGAAAAGGAAGGAAGTGTTTTTACTGTGATAAGGAGGGACATTTTGCAAGGGATTGCAGAAAGAATAAAAGGGATAAAGCTACAGCAAGTGGAGATGCAGGAAATGTGGAGAAAACAGAAGATTCAAGTGGTGATGAAATTATGGCTATCACTGAAGAGAGTGAAGACCTGAGTAGAGAATGGATCTTTGACTCAGGTTGTACCATGCATATGACACCACATAGAGAGTGGTTTACTACATTTGAACCAATCACTGCTAAGGTAAAAATGACAAATTCTGGGCAGTAAAGGATAGAAGAGATTGGAAGTGTCTCCATCAACATGTTTGATGGAAAGAGAAAGATCCTTACTAATGTCAGATTTGTGCCTGGAATAAGAAGGAATTTGATTTCTGAAAGCTTATTTGATATACAAGGTTTTCAAATCAAATCAAAAGATAGACTCAGAGAAATCCTAAAGGATGGTAGAGTCATCATTAGAGGAATTGAAAGGGGTGGGTTGCACTATGTCATAGGCTCCACAGAAGTCAATCAAGTTTTAGAGAAGGGAAATCATGAACCAACCAAGTAATGGCATGCAAGGTTAGGTCATGCAGGGAACAAAAGTATGTTCCACCTCTCTAAACAAGGACTGATCTTTGAACAAGACCTACAGAAGCTGGAATTTTGTGAATCATGTGTGCTAGGAAAGCATTACAGATCCAGTTTTCAAAATGAAGCATATAGGGCCACAGAGATCATGGAATATGCTCATAGTGATCTCTGGGGGCCAGCTCATGAACCTACCACAGGAGGGAATCTATACTTTATGTCTATTATTGATGACAAATCCAAAAAATGTTAGGTTTATCCAATGAAGAGGGAAGATGAAGCACTGAAAAATTTCATAAGATGGCATACACTTATGGAAAATCAGACTGGGAAGAAGCTAAGATGCCTAAGGACTGACAATGGATTAGAATACTGCAATAAAGAGTTTGAAGACTATTGCATCACGAAAGGCATCCTAAGACACAAAATAGTGAGAGCTACACCTTAGCAGAATGGTGTAGCTGAGAGACTCAATAGCACTCTCCTAGAAAAGACCAGGTGCATGCTTCTCTCTTCGGGTTACTCATATTCTGTATGGGGAGAGGCCATTAAGACCGCAACCTATCTAGTTAACAGGCTCCCCACCTTTACTAATGATTATAAGACTCCACAAGAAGTGTGGAATGGTAAGAAACCTAACCTAACTCACCTTAGGACTTTTGGATGTGCTGCTTATGCACCTCAGAAAGAAGGAAAACTGGAACCTAGAGCAATTAAGGGAGTTATCCTAGGCTATCCAGAGGGAGTTAAAGAATATAAGATCTTACTACTCCAAAAGGGAGGCTACAAAACCATCATAAGCAGAGATGTAATCTTCAAGGGAGATCAATTCCCTCTGCTGAACAAGAGTTCCTCAAATTTAGATTTCCAAAAGGAAATTCAGGAGCAATTAGGATCACTAAACCAATCAGTCTATTTCTACGTGCCACCAGAAACTGAAGAAGGTGGCATTCCATAACCTCTTGATGTGGAACCTATACAAGGCACTATACATCATAATCAAAGGACAGAAGAGACTGAAGGTATGGGTGAAGAAGAAATCCCACAAACAACTACAGATGATCCTCAAGGAAATCTATAAGACTATCAACTCACAAGAGATAGGCAACCAAGACAGAGAATCCCTAATAGGAGGTATACTGACTTAAACTTGGTTGAATTTGCATGCCTTATGTCTGAAACTATAGGATATAAGGCTCCTGAAACCTATGAAGAACCTATGAGAAGTGAGGATGCAAAACAGTGGAAGGTAGCTTGTGAGAAAGAATATTCTTCTCTAATGAAGAACATGACTTGGACTTTAGTCCCTAGACCTCCTAAAGCTAAACTAATTGAGAACAAATGGTTGTTTAAATTAAAAAGAGTGACAAAAGCAGAACCTAGGATTTACAAGGCTAGGCTTGTAGCTAAGGGGTTTAGATAAAAGGAAGGAATTAACTACAAGGAGATATTCTCTCCAGTAGTAAATTCAAATCCATTAGGCTTATTCTAGTTCTAGCTACTCTATATGACTGGGAAATCTATCAAATAGATGTCAAGACAACCTTCTTATATGGAAAGCTTGAGCAGACAATCTACATGAAGCAACCGGTCTGATTTGAGGACAAAAATAAGCTAGAACATGTCTGTCTATTACAGAAATCCCTATGTGGGCTTAAACAAACACCTAGACAATGGAACAAGAAGTTCTATAAGGTTGCTGCTAGTATGAACTTCATTAGAAGTTCATATGATTACTGCCTATACTTTAAGGATCTAGGAATGACTAAAGCACTCTTTATATTGGTCTATGTAGATGACCTAATAATAACAAGAAAGGACCTGAACATAATTCAAGAAGTAAAGTCTGAATTATGCATTCATTTTGAAATAAAAGACTTGGGAGAAGCTCAGAAGCTTCTAGGAATGCAAATAAACAGAAAGAGGAGGGAGGGAAAACTTTGGCTTGTTCAAAGGAATTATATAAGAAATGTCTTAGCTCTATTCAACACGGAACAAGCTAAACGTAGTTCTATTCCACTAGGATCTCACCTACAGATGGTATCTGACAAGAATCCTAAGACTGAAGATGAATAGAGAGCAATGGCTCACTATCCCTATGATGTAGGTGTTGGAAGTATAACATACCTTATGCTATGCACAAGGCCTGACCTAGCTCATGCCATTAGTATACTAAGCAAATTCATGGCCAATCCAGGTTTAGAACACTGGCAAGTGCTCAAGGGGGTTCTCAGATACTTATTTGGAACCATCAACTACGAACTATGTTTTTTTAAAGATGAACTAACTAAATGCAATTACTTGTCTCTATATGGTTATGTGGGTGCAGATTATGCAGTAGATAAGGACACAAAAAAGTCAATTTCAGCATGTTATAGAGACTTTCTTGCTTCGATACACAAGAATGGTGTATAATCACCATATATATCTAAAGAAATATGGAGTCGTTGCTAGCAGTATTGAGCATCACCCGAGGCAATATCTATTTTAAAACGCAATTCTGCCAACAAACATGGAGGACCAAACGGAGAGAGCCTACCCGTACACACTGGAGGATCTTTGACCCACCAAGAGCGTGCACTTCAATTTGTAAGTATCAAAACTTTGCACTTATATTTTGATTTTTGTACTTTGATGTATGAAATTTGATTTCAATGTACTTTGATGTATGAAATGTAAAATGAAAATATATGTGCATTATATAGAATAATATTGTTATAAATGTCTGGTATTATTAATGGTTGTGTTGTTGAGTTAAATTTTTTGCCTAACAGGGGGTATCTTATTGATAGTTTTATCTTATTAATAGAAATGGATTTGATAGAAATTGATATAAGATGGATAGAAAAAATCAAGTAAATAACATAATTATGTCTCGAAATAGCGGGGGTATATATCATAAAATAGAGAGGAAAATTTTATATATAGCATAAAAAATGAGTAAATCAACTTTTTAAGTTAATTTTTTTTGTCTGACAGGGGGTACACATCATAAAATTAGAGGAAAATTTCTCAAATTTTTTGTAAATTATAGTTCACTTATAACAATCTATTATGATGCATGAAAAGTCTATAGGGAGGAATCCTACACCATGTTGGCTCTTTTTGCACACCCACACTAAGAAACATGATGGTGCGACGTTCGTCAACACTCGATGCAGACGAGTTCATGTGTATAAAATCTATACTTTAATATTAGTTCTTAAAAAGAATCACTTATTAACATAAACAATTATAATGATAGGACCAAATACAAGAAAGCATTGAACGACAGTCTTAGAACTCTGAAATTGTTGATGAGAGTTAGGCATATCTTGAAGCAGTGGGTGGTAGGGATAGTCGTAGAAGGATTTTCAGCTTAGGATCATTTACGAACACATGTTATTCAGAATCCTCCACATCTACTACAACTGGATCTAATAGGCGGTCCACATCAAATAAGAGAGTCCTCCAACTTGAGAACACAGTCTAGAGGTTGACAACTCAGTTGCAACAGTCGATAAAGCACATAGTCTAACTCCGTAATAAGATGGATCAATTGAAGAGGAGGGATAATAACTCATCGTAGCAGTCAAAGCATCCGCCTTTATCACCTGTATAAGTGAATGCATTTGATGTTTTGCTACACTTAAGTTTTTGTATAAATTATTAATTTACAGTTAATTACAAAGATTACTTATTCGTTTACATTTTGATTTTTTTATTATATTAACAATCAGGATAATGTTTACTTTATATTTATCAATCAATGTTATATTATTTACAGATATTAAATATATAAAAAATAATAAGATTATGAATAGAAAACTCTGGTAGGAAGTGAGAAATGAGAGTAGAAATTTATCAAAGTTAAATTTTCCGATGGAACTACAATATTTCGTCGTTAATTAGCGACGGAACAATAACTTTCGTCTGTAAAAATACCATTCCATCGCTAATTAACGACGAAATAAATTAATTTGTTTGTAAGTTACTGACGGAATATATCACTCAATCGGTAAAAATTTAGTGACGGTCAATGTTTCCGTCGGTAAATTTAACGACAGAAACATATATATCCGTCAGTAACTTTAGCGACATACATACGATTTATTGTCGACAAATTCACCAACGAAATATTGAGATTCCATCCGCAAAGTAGCGATAGAATTCTATAACTTTGTCGATAAATATTTTTTAACTTACCGACGGAAATCCTAAATTCCGTCGCTAATGGTAGTGATGGATACACAAGCTTCCATCGCTAAATTTATCAAAGACTGTTTCTTTGATGTTTTTTCCGTCGATAATTTCGTCGCTGAATTTGCTTGATCTCGACTTAAAAGCTTTATTTTCCGTCACAGAAAACTTTTTTTCTTGTAATTAACTACAACCGATTGATTAATCGTAGGATGTAAACCAACAAGAATTAAATTTAAACTTTTTGACAAAACTAAAACAAAACCAAAAGAGTCTAATTAGCTAATGGGATTAATTATTAGAGACTAAGAATAGTGTTTAAACTTTTTGAAAAGGAGAACTTGTAGTAATGCTTACCTTAGGAATGTCGATCAAGTGGTTGTCAAGTAAAGAAGGAATCGCACTTGCGTGACACAGTGAAAGGTGGTGTGTGTTAGTGTTACGTCATAGATTCCTAGACGGGATTTCCTTCAGTATTCTCCAGCTCCAAGTCTAGTTGTGTTAATCTATTCTCTTTATTTGCCTTTCCTTTATTTAAATTAATGGGCAATTCATTACACATCTTCTATAGAAAATCTCAACCTTTTGAGTTACTGTACCAAGTTTAAGTCTTTTTTTTAAAGCCTCCTTTTTCTCGGTTTTGGTCTCCCTTGATATTGACGAGAACAGCAACGAATCCAGGATTTTAGTTTTGGGAGGCTGGCGCCTGTATATATGTATATATTCTGAAAATTTTTTAGTTTAGAGGGCTAGAGCCTATATATATATATATGTATATATTCTGAAAACTTTTAATCTTGAGGGAGCTATAGCCCCTGCCAGCCTTCGTGAATCCGTACCTGGATGAGAAGATAAAAAGGGAAAAGCAACAATATCGTTCTTTTTATGGGGGAATTATTGCACTTTAATCTATTTGATCAACTTGGTTTGGTTGGTAGGTTACGTATTTTGATGCACTTTATCTCCTCGTCTTGGCTCTGTTCTGACTTTACTCTTTATCTTCTTTATCTTTTTTTTTTCCTTTTGAAAAACTTGACAGCTTCTCTAAATGTTCAAATACTTAGTAGTGCCATCCTGTTTAACTGTTTTACGATGGTTGCTTTGGGTATTTATTTGTTGGGGTGGTTTGACAATCAGCTTGTTAGCTTGTTGCTGATTAGCTGTTTGTTATTTGATGTTTAGTAAAATTAGTTGTTTAGTATTAATTGTTTATGTGTTAAATGACTTATGAGGACATAAATAAAATGTGTTTTAATAATTATAATGTTTAATATGACAAAATGTGTTTCAATAATTATAATGTTTGTGTAGGAAATTAACCTTAAATAAAATGAGACTTGAAATTGTAATAAAAAAATTAATGAACAAAAGTGACTCCAGGCATTCGTGATTTGCCAAAAGATACATCTTTTGCAGTTCAACCATCACTTCTTTTAAGTGGACATTTGATATTTTATTTAGTTAATTGGGTTTGTGACAATTCATGCAAAATGTACAATATGAGTGACGTATACAATAATGGGCGTACGTGCACCAGTAGAAGATAATGTTTCAATTCCAAAAGCAAAGTTTGATCACTACTTTGTCGTGATCGAAAATGCAGGTTGATCGTCTTCTCTTTTTCATCAACTTTCTCTGTAATCTTTTCAGCTGAGGATAACCTATAATGGAGGAGACCTCTCTCTAAGCTACAGTCTCGGAGTCGCTGTGCAATTCTCCATATTCAAGTCACTAACTAGCTACTCCATTCACTAGCACCATCATCACCATGACACTAAAGACTAGAGGCAAAAGGAAGCTCCTTGGTTCGCCTATAAAACTCTACTTATCTCCAATACATGCATTTCAGCAATAATGATGGCAATATCCTATATGGTTTTCGCGTAGGATTCACGTTCATGGCGTTTTGTGTTCCACGTATGATATATTTTATTATTTTTCCCTTATATTTTCTATTTCTTACTCTATGTAATCGAAAACAATATTATGTTATGATCCATAAACGTCACAAACATGAATGGAAGTTGGGCTTGGTTCTGTCAGGTAGGATACCAGTAGTAAGGATACAGGACATGAGAGCGTCATATTCTTGTCCGAAAACTGTTATGTTGGAAAGTGGAGGGTGGAGACACCAATTGGTTCCAACATTTATCCCACTTAGAAATTTCAACTTTCAGATGTGTTGTGTTTATATATATGGATTTGCGTTACCAAAGTTTTTGGAGATAATGTTTAATGTTTCTTTCCCTTTTTTTATTGGATTAGATTCCGAAAGAATTTGATTCTCATTTGATATACTGTTTTGGGTTGTGCTATTTATATGTGGATTCGAAGCGTAAGTAGGAGCATACTTGGAACTTTGGGAGGGAGGAAGTAGTCTTGTTCATCTTCCTGGTACGACAATCCCTCAGCACCCCATCCATACACTTGTTATGTTCTTAAATGTTTCTTTCACTTACTTTTTAGTTTCTTGCTCTTGTTCTTATGGGTGCTTTTAGTTCATGTTAATTACATCTTTCATATTTGGCAACATATGCAGTTAGCCCATGGACAAGAATTCTGGGATTTTCGTTTTTTGTTTTTTTTCCGTAATGTTTTATGTTAGACCTAACTCCCGCATTTTTGGCAGTTAGGTCTCGTGAAGGCCGAGCTGGAGTTAGGTAGAATTGACTTGTCTCTTCTATTAGAACTATCATATACTGCAGCATTTTTGGTAGTTAGGTCTAGTGAAGGCGGAGCAGGAGTTAGGTAGAATTGACTGGTCTCTTCTATTAGAACTACATATTGGCATCTTTCAAAACTATAATAAGCACGTAATCCCAGAAGAAGATAAGAACAAAGTGGGGAAGCTTACTGGATTCTGACCCACCTCTTGCATCAAAACTCACTTAATTACAGCCACCGACATCGCGGGCTGCAGCTAGAGCCCACTTGCAACATTATAAAGTTTAGTTCATATGACTCAGCTACCCAATGTCTAGTTTATCCATTTTCAGCATAGCTCCCGAAGTCAAGATGTGATGTAATCTTATCATCATTGGAGGTCTAAACACGGGTTAAAGAAAAGACTCTTCATGGCAGCATTGAAACCTGAAGCAAGTCGAGAAAAGAAGTCCTTAAATAGTCATGTCATCTATTCCACTAATTTATCCGATTCGTCTCAATCCATACGCCCTCACATATCCCGTTATCTCTTTTCGTGAAGAGTAATTTTAGTAGATTTCTAACTATCTTGTTTGTCGGAGAAATTTATAACCTCCGATTTGATTCTTCAAGTTAGCAGCTTTAGGGTCAACCATGAATGCCCTTGTTGCAACCAACAGAAACTTCAAACTAGCTGCTAGGCTGTTGGGTTTGGACTCCAAGCTTGAGAAAAGTTTGCTCATTCCATTTAGAGAAATCAAGGTGATTCCAGATGTAGTTATTTTCTCATGAGTACCATATGAATATATTTGTTTGGGGAAGGAATGATCGATTCTAAATCTTCTCTTCTAATAAATTTTGAACAAAACGTGCAGGTTGAGTGTACCATTCCCAAGGATGACGGGACTTTGGCATCATTTGTTGGGTTCAGGATTCAACATGACAATGCCAGAGGACCCATGAAAGGAGGAATCAGATATCACCCTGAGGTAGCCTGAATTCTTGAATTGAAGTTGCTAAATAATCCAGATGACAAAATTCAATAGTACTTGTTTGTCTACCATTTGTTCCAGGTTGATCCAGATGAAGTGAATGCATTGGCACAGCTTATGACATGGAAGACTGCAGTGGCCAATATTCCATATGGTGGGGCTAAAGGTGGTATAGGATGCGATCCAAGGGACCTGAGCGTATCTGAATTAGAACGCCTTACTAGAGTCTTCACTCAGAAAATACATGATCTGATAGGAATCCACACTGATGTTCCTGCTCCTGATATGGGAACTGGTCCACAGGTTAGTGTTGAAGACACATGTTTGTTCGTCGAGTTGACTTGATATTGCCTATTACCAACCACGTTATGAAAATTAACTCTTTTTTTCTGATTCAAGACTCAGAAAGTTTAATTGATTTTAATGCTTTTGTGATCTTGGTTATGACTAAACAGACCATGGCATGGATACTAGACGAGTACTCGAAATTCCATGGTTACTCCCCTGCAATAGTGACTGGCAAACCTCCTGTAAGTATATAAAATGATCCACCTCTGCATTGTGAATATATACATTTTCTTGCGGTAACAGTGATTTGTATTGCATAAAAGAAATATGTTGATCTCCGACAACATGTCAATTCTTAATTTCTTTAAAAAAAATTCTCTCAATGAATTAGGATCTTGGTGGGTCTCTGGGAAGGGATGCTGCAACTGGACGAGGAGTGCTCTTTGCAGCAGAAGCCCTGCTCAATGAGTATGGGAAAACCATATCTGGACAAAGATTTGTCATACAAGTAAAGTTCTTATTCTGGTTGTTTTAACTGATTCGCGTCAGTTAAACCAGTTAAGATAATAAGTGATGGAAATGTATGATTTCAGGGGTTTGGCAATGTTGGTTCTTGGGCTGCTCAACTAATCAGTGAGAGAGGTGGGAAGATTGTTGCTGTAAGTGACATTAGTGGAGCTATAAAAAACAGCAAAGGGATTGATATTTCAGGCCTACTCAAGCATGTCAAGCAACACAAGGGTGTCAAAGGATTCCACGGTGGGGATGCCATGGATCCCAAGTCAATATTAGTGGAGGACTGTGATGTTCTTATTCCTGCAGCACTCGGGGGTGTCATCAACAGGTATTATTTGTCATGACAAAATGTTTTCACTTATCAGAACAGAAAAGTTAGACAAGAAACACCTTTTCATTCTCTTTTTTGATTGAAGAGAGAACGCAAATGATATTAAAGCCAAGTTCATAATTGAAGCTGCTAACCATCCAACTGACCCAGAAGCTGATGAGGTAAGCGCTTCTTTGAGGCCTATTATTTGACTCAGACACGGGTTTAAGTCTGTCACCTTCATTAACTCTTACTAAATCTGTTGACAGATCTTGTCAAAGAAAGGTGTTGTTATTCTTCCAGACATTTATGCCAACTCAGGAGGAGTTACTGTTAGTTACTTCGAGTGGGTTCAGGTATCCTATTTATCCTACCAGCTTGTTCCTTCCTACATATGTTGGACAATTTCCGCCACCAACTTGCAAGAACTGGCTATATCTTCTTTGCTGGGTTGTGAGCAAATCATAATCTTTTAACTGTTTGTGGAATACAATACAGAATATTCAAGGATTTATGTGGGAAGAGGAGAAGGTGAACTGTGAACTAAAGACATATATGAACAAAGGTTTTAAAGCTGTGAAGGAGATGTGTAAAACCCACAATTGCGACCTTCGCATGGGAGCCTTCACTCTAGGAGTTAATCGTGTGGCAAGAGCAACTGTTCTTCGGGGTTGGGAGGCCTGATATGACTATGATCGGTTCCAGTCTCAATAAATATGGAGCCATCAGTGAGGCCTCTGACCCTAATTCATAGCTATCCCTCATGTTTCATGGGAAGCGTTAACCATTCTTGTTCTATGTAATAAAATAACCTTCAAAGATTACCTGAGTTGTACTCCTATTAAAGCACATTTATAACGTATTCGCAATTATCTGAAAGGAGGAATATGAAGATATGGCTTCAGATTTATAATGAATGTGAAAACATCGTGTAATGAACTGTTGTACTTCAGTAAACGCAAGTCCAGGACGTGGCATTGTTGATTCTGGAATTGAGACAAGTAAACAGATTATAAAGACTTTGGTGGGAAGCCAAAAGGGCCACAAAATGAATGTTCTTGGCATGAAGGAAGATAAATAACGAATAGGGTCATCGACTTTATCAGGCCTTTGGGAAGATGAATCATTTTTTTTGACAGAATATAATCCACAACTACAATACTCCCTAAATGAAAATGAAAACTGGTTGGGTCGGCAATTTCAGGCCCAGTCCTAGGCCCAGACATCGACGGCCCATTAGTGGGAGGCAACCTCCTTTACATACATGAAAACCTAAACCTAGCAGGAATCTCCTATATAAGGTACTGTTTCACTATGATACAGGTATGAGACAAAAACCCTAGCCCCCTCTCAGTTCTCTACAATTATTTTCCTCTCACAAATACTGACTTGAGCGTCGGAGGGGCCTCCCGGGCACCAACCCCCGGCGTGCTTTTATCTGTTTTGCAGGTATTCAATAGCCGAAGTCAATCAGGATCATGGATTCGGACAACCACGTTCAGCCCTAGAAAAATCTGGCAGAACCAAAAACAAATTAAAGTGAAGCAACAAAAGAAAAAATAATAAGAGAGGGCAGCAGGAAGATCTGCATGATCCGATCTTCAATATTATTCTAAATAAATGCTGAATGATATGAAAAAAAAACAAAACAAAAACAGTTAGTTGACTCAGGTCTATTTCATTACAGCACAAATGAGAGATCCAAAACACGCTTTCCGTAAAACATATGATGAGATTTTTTTTAAAAAAATGCATTACAGACACCAGTAGACAATCGGGTTGGCAATTGCGGCACGAGCCGAGGCCTGAACCCAAGTGAGTCACTCAAATCGATATCATTTCAAGTACACATTTTAAATCGATGTCAATTTACTCTAAAAGACATCATTTAAGCAGGTGGTGAAGACACAACTAGCACTACCAACATTCATCACAAGGAAGGCATGTCATCTATTGAGCAGCAAATCAATACCTTTTCTAAGTGAATATTGTTATGCAATCAAAATTACTCAATTCAACCACAAGTCAATATTGAAATCAGTTCCGACTACGACTGCTGTTTGTTATACAATAACTCAAGAAAAGGGCACCAGCTATTTTACACAGAGCTGTTCTATGACCTTCCTCTGCCCCTAAAGCCTCCCCCACGACCACCTCTTGGAGGTCCACCCCTTCCACCTCTTGGACCACCTCTTCCGCGGAAGCCACCAAATCCACGACCGCCACCTCTACCACCACCTCTGCCCCCTCCACGACCACCCCTTGCTGCTTGTGGTTGTCCCCTGAAACAAACTCTTAACTGTTAGCATCAATTCAGTAACATTCCAAAACCCTCCAGGATGCAACAAGAAAGGCATTCAAGTCGCAAGCGAAGTTCGTAAAAGTTTTTGTCAATCTAACAGGATGTGTTTCAACTTGTTGTGCATCAGATTTTCAATAAGATGGCATCATTTCTAAGATTTGGATATCCTAAAATATTAAATGCAGAATAATACTGCAACATGAAGATAAAGAGTGGAACATACATTTTCCATTGATTACCAAAAATCCCCGACAACCCAACATAACTATGTGCCATGGAAAATAGGAGCTAATGTAAATTGCAGAACTAATAATATCGATACTATTTCCCAGGAAATAACCAAACTACAAAAAAGTCCACCAAGCCAACAATGTAGTGTCAGTTAACCAAAACTACAGGTCTAAATTTAAGTAACATACTAGAAAGAAAACAGCAAACATACTTTGGTTGTGGAAGAAATCTTGCTAGAGGCAGAAGCCCATTGGGATCAATGAAGAACTTATCTCCTGTGTTATATGAAGTTGCTACAATGCCTTCCATCATTTTGATCGAAAAATACTGTTAGAGTTACGCGAAGCGCCATCATTAGAATACACATATCAAGTAGATACCACATAAACAAGCAGTAGAAAGTCGGACAAGATTGCTTACAGCTTCATTGATAGGACCGAAGATTTCATCAACTTTTCCTATCTGCGTTTTGTTTTGCAGAAAGATTGGAGCATTGAATTTAGGTATTTTATCATTGGTGAGCTTTGTCACTGCATCACCTTCACACGCATGGAGGAACGTGGAAACCTCTACAAGAAAGCTTAACTAAATAAGTAAAGTAATTAGAAGTTATACTTATAATGGCTTGGCAGGAAACAGTACGATACCAAAGTTTATACTTTTGAGTGCATCAAATAAATGAGACGCTAAAGATGACAAGTAGCAGCCAGCGTCTTGTAAGTTATCGCTTCTGGACAAAGTAAACTACTTACACTAAACCTTAAACACCCCAAAAAAAAAAATCTTTCTTCAGAAATGCTCCTATGTTCTCAAACACAAACATTAAAATTACAGTAACACAAATTGACAAGCTCATATTTTTGCTCCTCTTCTCTGCATTTTTGGCAAATCATAGATTAGTTAACGCAATGGAATAATGGAACACACCTATGACTTCAGCAGGAGGTCCTTCGTCGCGAAACCAACCACCACCTCGACCACCGCCAAACCGACCGCCGCTTCTTCCGCCAAAACCACCTCGACCACCACCATCTCTTCCGCCCCTAAATCCCCCTCCTCTGCCCCTCGGAGGCCTCATGGGTTTGCAGTTTAGTTTTTACAGAGAGGGAGAAAGAGAGGTCTAAGGTAATAAGGTTTTAAAGGGCTGCTTGCTACCTTTTCTTCTCTCCTATTCAGGGTTTAGTTGCGCACTAGGGTTTTGGATTTTCGTTTTCGGTGCAAAATGACAAAAAAAATCCCTATGATCCGTTAATTTTACATACATACCACTGTGGGGCTTGAATTGGAAAAAGCCCGATCCAACTTAAACTAAACAGACAATTAAACCCTTAATGCCTCCATGAGCTGGACGGCTGGAGTTTTTGAAGCTAGAAACTGAGGGTGATGGGTGGTGAGAGTGAGACATGACGGAGGAACAGTTGCATTTGGTCCACAGGATTTAGTAACATATCTTCCCAAACCCTAGTGCCAGTTAAGCAGCTGGATGGACTTTATTAGAATTTAACTTCTTTGATAAGTGTAGATTAGAGAAAACACAATCTATCGTTACTATTTTCATAATTCGGCAAGGAAAGGTCTTAATCTGGCAATTGTAAATTGAAAAACAGCTTGGCCCTAATTAAGAACCAAGGAGATTTGGTTGATATTGGGGTTCTCGTCTTATCATTCGACTCTGATATCTTCAAGTTGAAGAAGACACAACCTGGGATTATAGTTGAAACTGGGTTAGGAAGATGACCAAACTAAATGGAACCCATAACAGGTACAGTAATGAAGGGGTGAACCAGAGTTGGGTGACATCAAACAGATTTGAATGGTTTCGAGTACTCTTGTAACGTCTGGTCGAGTCTCTAACCGTGTAAGTAAAGTTCCAACCTCATACAGACCAAAGAAAAATGTTAGAGAATGGGGCAACGAAGCAAAAACAGTAAGATTCAAGCAACAGGACTGACAGTATTTGCTGGAAGACTTATCATGTGAATGATATGAAAAGCACAGGCACTCGGACGCAAGTTTCTTCACTCAGGCTAAGCACATTCAAAAATTTCTGACAAAGTACATGAAAATATAAAATGTAATATAGCTCGATAGAAAGAACAAAAAAAGAGAGGAGGAAATGACTTGCGTGAATGACCCATTAATTGCAAATCTTAATTGTAAAATACTTGCTCTTCTGAAAATCAGTATTTCAGAAGCCAAACCTTAAGAGGAAGATGCAAACAGAAATTGAAATTTACTTGTCTTCCATTTATGTTTAAACAAAACAAGACAGTAATCAAAGCACATATTGGCTGCAATAGAAGGTACAATCATGTAATCGTCTTCAACAAACTGTTCTCCCAAGAGCTCGTGTAATTTTAGCTGGGGGAACACCCTCTCGAACTCCCAGTTCTTCCTTTTTCTTTCGCTTTTCCCTTTTTACACGATGTACGAGGATATCCTTGTATGAGAAGCTAGGATTTTCATTTACTTGTAGAGAGTAGAATGCCAACATTAAGCCCAAAAGTACCCTCTTGGCCTTTCCAACTTGGAAGTTGTCGAATTTTTGGGAACTCCTCACATGTCCCCCAAAATTAACAGACAGTCCGCCCATAGCAAATCGAGGCAATGTAGAGATTTTTGGACCACTTTTCCTGCAAAAGAACATACGGCAAATGAACAATCAGATCTTTGAATGCAAAGTGCTTGATTTTGTGAAATCAGAACATCAGCAATAACCACATGTGCATTAGACTCCTTGCTCACCATTTAAATTCCCTTCTGAGTTGAAAAATACAAATTCTGATTGTATTGAAGTTAAATTTTACAACTACATTGGACAGTAGATGAGAAAATAAAGTACCTTTACATGGGTGCTAGGAAAGGCAGATGTCCGTAGAGTTTCCTGAGTTTCATCTACCATTTTCCGTCTTGGTATGCTAAGAATGAATGCAGCTTGATCCGGGGTAGCAGCCATAGATGTAATCCTGTAACCATTCTCCCATCGCCGATGTATTCCCTCACTTGGGTACAAAAAATCAAGCTCCACAACCTTGTAACAACAATAAATAAACAGGCCGGAAATCAGATCTTAATCAAGTAGAATGTGAACACTATATGCAAGGGTAAGAAAAGACAATATTTAATTAGAGCACCAAATATTACCTGATCAGAATATCCAGCATTCCTGGACATGACAACACCCCAGCGAGTGCCAGCAGTTGTCATGGATGTAACATGAAAACCTTCTTTCCACTTTTTATTTATCCACTTAAATGGAAATGATTCACTCACTTTGTACGACTGTTGCGTGTAAGGTGTCCCTGTACAGTGAATTTTCAGAAATTACTTGATTACAATTAGTCCAACTAATTGTTTCAGTTGATTGATCCTTTTATTAGCCGCACAGTATATGGACAAAATTTAGAAAAGAAACTAAAACAAAAAAAAAGATCAATGAAGGACAATGTTTGTTCATTCCTTAATTAGAAGTTCTCCAGGAAAATTATTTTCAAGTTAACAACTCCAAATTATGTTAGTCATACTACTTGGATTGATAGTGGAACTGTCACAAAGTACGTGATGAGTTCAAATATATAATGCAACAACTGTTATGCAAATCAACAAATATACGATGTGCTATATCTCCTATAATATGAAATTGCTCTACCTTTTGACCTTGTAACATGATTACCCTGGAGAAAGAATGGTAAAATAGTAGAATCCATTCTCGTAGCAAGTATTCTATGTATGCTAAAAATATGAACCAAAATTACAAAGCCGTAACGTAAAAAATTGCAGAATAAATGCAAGCATTGCACAAAATTCTATGAACACAATGATTGACTTATTAGTGTAAGCATCCTCGTCAATATGAAGGCCTAGCTCATAAGAGCCAAAGCTGAACCAAGATGAAACCAACAAAAGCTATCCTCAGATGAAATCTTAGGAAAGCCATTTAACTTACAGATAAAAGAATAGATTCACATCAACTTCCCTTGTCACTTCCACAATTTAAACAGAGTAGCCAATCTATTTTATAAATATACCAACAAATTCATATTTCCTACAAGGCTACACCAGTGTTTTTACATCTACAATGTTTATGGACTCAAATCCTAGAAGCTAATTATTTAAAATGGGAGAAAAATTCCACGACACAAGAAAAATACAAAGAAAATAAATAGCAAAGTCAAACCTTGAATTAAGGAGTTTGTGTCCAAACACGGCATACAATAAATTACAAAGCAGGAAATTATGTATTAAGGGCAAACAGATTACTGACCCTTTGACATGACAACCAATGAACTTCCATTATTTGCACCAGCAATGGAACTGATATAAAAATTCTTTTCCCATTGTTCCATAATCCAATCCTGAAAAGAAATAGACATAAAAATGCTCAACACTTGCTTTCACTGCTGATCAAGCTGAAGATGATAGAGAGAGAAGTTTTCAGATGACAACCTTGTGAAGGAATAAGGCTGACAAATCATAAACCTGTGAAGAGAAACCAGTTCCAGCATCCATGATTAGGGCCCATAGATTAGCTGCAGAGGCCACACAGCTGATAAATAATCCATCTTCATTACCCTTATCAACATGCTGTCGCAACCTTGCGTCAGCTACATTGTAGTGATATCTGCAAATCCAAAAAATAAGAGGTTAAGTTAACATTAAATCAAAGGAAGCAAAAAACAATGAAGTGGGTCACTATCCTAGTTTCCTTTTGCATAACTCGCTTGTTTCCATAGACCAATACATTACACATCACTTCATTTTAGGCAATTGCAGAAAATGTTTCATAAAGACCCAAAAACTGGACATGAAAATATCATCACATCTCAAACATTACGAAGAATAACTTATCAGAAGCAGTTTTACTAGGAATTTTTAAATAAGATTCATTGTTTTTGCAGTTGATTTATATTCATTCACCTCAAGCAAAGAGCATGTGTACTCTTCAAACTGAGACAAGTACACTTTTTAATTATACGCCCGATAATTAAATATATAATGAACTCGCCAAGGGCTGCTCTCTGCATACTTTCAAGTGCTTAAAAGTAATCTTTTCAAGTAACAGCTACAAACTGAACCCAAAAATAAAACAAGTAATATGCCCTATAAGACCCTAATGGAATGCAATACTTGCTATGAGAAACAAACTCAAATATTAAACCAGTTCAATTCATTTTACAAACTTCGGTGATTTGAAAGCATACACAGGATAGTATAGGACATAAGTATATGAAAGACAAGT
This sequence comes from Erythroxylum mucronatum, assembly GCA_027563825.1. Lineage (NCBI taxonomy): Eukaryota > Viridiplantae > Streptophyta > Magnoliopsida > Malpighiales > Erythroxylaceae > Erythroxylum > Erythroxylum mucronatum. The sequence continues at coordinate 9,226,511 of JAOSBP010000002.1, read as the reverse complement.
AATAGAAAACAAGATACCTCTGCTTCATGGGCCGACGTGCATTGTAGACAGAAATCCACTGTGTAGCAGGACTACCTAACCTTACTTTTTTCTTTGGTTGCTCGTCATCTTCCAGATTTATGAGCAACCTTCCACGTTTTTGGCCCACCTGTATCCACGTAGATCACATTAGAATAGCAATTAAAATACCAAAACATCATTTCTAATTGAGAAGATGTCAAACCAGAATTACCTTAAGAGCCCCATCAATTCTAATTGGCCTTAGTGGTGAGCATGGTTCAATAAGGCTTTCAAAAAGAGATATCAGCTTGGAGTAATTGGGCTCCTCATCAAACTTCATATTGCTAACAGCTTCAAGGAATTGTTTGAATGGTGCAGGGCAGAAACAACACATCAACTCAGGGGAAGTGGCCATCTTCTTCTTACAAACCAAAAAGCTCTTGTTATCCCCCTGTAAAATTTAACAGACACCGATACAGTGAACATAATTAATAGAGTTTATTAAAATGAAAATGTAACCTATAATATCCTTTATAAAAAACTTGCCTGATAGCCTTGCCATGGTAATCTTCCTTTTATAAGAAATATCAATGTGTAGGCTAATGACTCAAGATCATCCCTCCGACTTCCAGTCCGGCCTAAATGGGCATGTACACTTGCATACCTTATAGTTCCCCTGCCAAAAGTGTTTGCTTAACCTTTAATTTCACAAGTAAAATAATGTGCTACATCTACAACAGTCGGGATCACCTAAGGATATTGCCACCAAATTATGCCAATGTACGGCAACTTTTACATATGACCAGTACATTCATAAAGGGAAATATCCACACACCTGAATACATCAGGTCGCTGATCATAATCAACATGTTGACCAGATGATGCATCTTTCCATCTAGAGGCTGCAAGAAACACGTGTCAGCTCTAAATTTAACCACATGGCAGAGAACACCAAACTCATAAACATATATCTAATTGAAAATGGTTCAAGTTGTCCTGGAAAAGATACATCACAAAGTTGGAAAAGCATCACATAGTAACAGGGAGAAAAGATAGCTTACCCAAACCAAGATCTATAAGATATAGTTTCTTATCGTCAGGGGTTCCGGGCTGACCAAGCAAAAAATTCTCTGGTTTCACATCTCCATGCACAAACCTTATCGCAACATCATAGCCATAGTCAACTTGATGTAATTGTATTGTAAAGAATGAGGATAGATATAAGAAAGTGAAATAACAAAGGTGGAAAAACTCTCACCCCTTTAAGTGAAGCTTTTCAAGAATTGATATTGCCTCCACAGCAATGCAGGCTACCATGTTTGGTGACATCCTGTCGCAGGTACTAAAAAATTAAAATATAGAAAGAAGAGCAGCGAGAAAGACAGAGAGTGTGAAAGAAACATGAAGTGAGAGATTCTTACGATTGGCCTAGGGAGTTCCAAACATCCCAAAGACTGGGCCCAAGCATGTCCATCACCTAAAATGTCGATAAAGTCCGTGAGACATAAATAAAGCTAATAAAATACATATTGTAGATTGACTGTTATTAACTCTCACCAGAATATAGAAATCTCCTTGGCGACCCTTGTAATGCACCCAAGGGATCCCATAGCAACCATTCAGGGTACTTTTGAATTCAACAGGAAAAATGTATCAATAAAAGTAAAAATTACATCTGCGATGCAAATTCAGACAATGAAAGAACATCATACTTACTTGTACACTTGCCACTCATAAGGAGGGCCATAATTGCAACCTTTACTATTTCGGTGCTCAAATTTTAATGCAACCTGATAGAAAACAAAAACATTGGATCAGATTTCAAGCAATCATATTTTCCAGTAAAAACCATCAGAAGGTAAGTGAAGGTACTAGTCACACCTCAATTGCATCCGGTCCAGTTCTATCAGAGCCACCACTGACCCTGCGACCAACATAAACTTGACCAAAACCACCTTTTCCCAATTTTCTTTCTATTTTATATACAGGAGAATTGCCCACTTGCACCTGAAGTCAGACAGAAACACTATGTTTATTAAAAGAGAGATTTGCATAAAACAATAGCTTGAAAGTTTGACACAGAAATGAACAAGCATCTATGCAAACATAAAGCATATATATAAAAATTAGGTAACACCCCCAACTAATTTGAACATGGGTAAACCATTGATGTATCTTTCAACTAGTCAATGCAGTAAAAACTTAGTAAATTTGATAACTTTTCAATTAAATTTTACCTAGTGATATCACAATCACAATATAACTAAAGTAATATTGACTTTCCAAAAAAAACTGAAGTAATAATGCTTCTCCGAAAGAATCAACTCCCCTTAATGAATGACTAGTTACTCAATTACATACATGATGCAACCAAATTCAATAATAATGGTCAATACCCTCTCTGGAACAGGAGTTGTGCTCCCTTCTTCTTCAACTCCTACAGCCTTCTCTGCACTCCCACCCTCCATTGCAATATCTTTATCTGCCACAACCTCTACTCGATTAAAAGCAGTGTCTGCTGCTCCCACAGCCACAGGTTCGACCTCACAAGGTTCTGGATCTAAATCTATCAACCTAATGCCCCGGCCTCTACCTGCAGCAGTTGGCCTCGTAGGAATTGCTGGCGAAGCCCCTTTTGCTACAGCATTACCACCCCTTCCTCTTCCTCCACCAGCTCTCCTCCTGGTCTTGTTTTGAGTAGGCAATATCCAATTCTCTGCTTGGTTTGTTGGTTGTTGAGGTGGCTGAAGATCGTCAAGACGCTTTGATCTCCGGGCTCCGCTTCTCAACTCAGGCATCCTCACCCCATGCAAATCACATACCACTAGATTCCCTCAATATCCATCAAGCATCCTGTAATAAGATTAGTAATATACTTCAGAATGTATATCTCCAGCACAAGTACAGAAAAATAAGCCAAAAAGTTTACTTCTAACGAAAAAGCAGTATAATCAACAAAATCAAATTCTACAACATGTCTTCACAGTATTAAACTAATACATAGACATGTTTGCGAAAATACAAATCAGCGATAAAAGAAAATGAAAAGCATATAAACTGCCCTCGCACATTAACTAACGCGTGTAAGGGTACAAAACCATGTAAAACTCCAAAAAAATATGCAAGTACATGTGTCACGAACAGATATCTGATCAGACCATTTATGGAAAGTCATTTAAGCAATAAAACCAAAACTTTTAACATATCCTTTTTAAAAAGAGCCCAATCCTTAATATTTGACATCTACAAAATTAAACATATCAAACTACAGGGATCATGAAATCATCGATTAGCATGTTGCATACACGAAATCCTGCATAGAATCAAATATATAACTGAAGCAAAAGCTAAAGCTGCATCCTTTAAAGCAAAACGAACAATATCCAGACTTATCACATCCTAAAAACAAGATAAAGCAAATGTAGCTAAAACTAAATATTACACATGCATCTTATCATTCCACTTGGGAGATGCAGCTTCTTTTCTCCATTCCACTGCTCTAAATAACCCACAGTAGCATCTTAAGCAAAGAATCAAAAACTAAAAGTATCTAAACAATTAATTGAATTAACCTAGAACTGCCGTCAAGTACGCAAACATCGACCCAACCAAAAAGTAAAGAAATTTTACATAAATTTCAAAAGCATGAAAAAGAAGATAAAAAATTTTAGGACTCAGACCTCAACTACCAACAACCAGCAGCCCGATCATGAAAAGGAACTCCAAAAAAAATCACTAGCGAATAATCGAACCGATCATCAAAGAAACTAAAACTAAATGAAATATCAACACAGATAACAAAACAAAAACAAAACAAAAAGCGGAAAAGAGTCCTCACAGATCGACCCTCCGAAAGCAGAAAACCGGAACGATCGGAGGTGAAAGAAAACCGCCACCGATTGTTGCTTAGATCGCGTATTTGATCGAACCGATGAGTCGTCTACAGATGAAAGGACCTTTCTTTTTAGCTATAAATAGATAAAACAGATTCTTGATGGTTCTGGTCGCGCTGCAGTTGACAAGGGAAAAGAAAATCGGCAACAAATTTATGCGTTTTGCGTTATAATCGTCGCGTTTTGGTGTTGGCAATGCATGTGATATGCGCTATGGTGTTGGTGGTGGAGTCGCAAAGGAAGATGGTCTGTGTCTGGATGTATGTATATGAGTGTCTTCGGATGTGCCTGTGCCTGTGCCTGACGAGCTTTTCCCTTTTTCTCTTATTTTTTTTTTCTTTTTCCTTTAAATTTTTGGTTTTTCTTTGTTGTCGTGTATTTCACAAATCACAAGGGATGAAGCATGCAAAGCGTGGCCTTTTGAAATAAACTTTACCAATCAAATGCTTTCTTTGGATAAGTGTTTATGAAATATGTATTTTGAGTCACTTTGTATTTTATTATTACCAAAAATACATTTTAAATTTGGACTAGTAGCAGTAGGTCAATTTTTAAAGTTGACATGTATATATGTAGCTGTATCATCATCCACACATAATAGTTTTGACTATATAGTTATAGTCCTGGACACCCGCCCGACCCGGTCCAATTTAAGAATTGGGCTTAATAAAGCTTTCTGGATCGGCCCGACCCATCTTCATCACTCTGTTGATTCAAAGGTTCTCGTTTGTTATACATTTTACCAATCCTCCGACGTGGAACAGTGACAACTGACGAGCCACATGGGATCGCCGGCTCAAGCTCCAAGTCGGATCCCTGAACTCAGGCACGACCCGGTCACTAACCGCTGGGTCATATTCTCGCCCGCCCGAGCCAAACGCCCCTCAGATTTCAAGTCCAAAACCCCTCAATCAGCCAACCCGAGTAGCGAATCGTGCCCCTTCTGCGGTGGTCGTGAGCACGACTGCGCGCCTGAGATCTTCCGCGTACCTCCCGACTCCGCAAACCCGAACTGGAAGATCCGCGTGATCGAGAATCTATACCCTGCTCTCAGCAGGAACGTGGCGGTTCCAGATGGTGAGATTGGTTGTCCGGGTAGGGTCTTGGGTGGGTTTGGTTATCATGATGTGGTGATTGAGACTCCGATTCACTCGGTACAGTTATGCGACATGGAAGGGAAGGAGATTGGTGAGGTTTTGCTCGCTTATAAGCTGCGGATAGAGCAGATTATGAGATGTGAATTCATCAAATACGTGCAGGTTTCGTTTCCATTGCATTTGTTCTTTCTTTTTTTAGGAATTTCGTTGATAGATTGCGTTCTTACTTCTGTTTTATTGCGATTGAGACATAGTTTTGTTGTTAGAGTTAATTTTTACAGTTCCATTAGTTGGGCGTTTCTGTTTGTGAATCTGGAGTGCTAGAAATTGATCGAATGTCGATCGAAATTCTGGGTTTTGTCTTATTTATGTTTTTGTTGCTTATGTTAATTGATACATTTTATTGTAATTTGTTACTTAAATTCGTTGTCTACTAATTTTCATATCTCCAAGATTCATATTTGAGCTCTTGCTAAAGGTTTTTTCCGAGGTTTTCTTGGAATAGAAACTTTACTCATGGTTGTACTAGGTAGCCTTTTCCATATTTTTAGGATGAAAACAAACAGAGAATCTCCTTTTGTTTAGGGTTATTGCTATTACCTTAACTGTACATGAGAATAGTGTGACCTTCAAAACTAATGAACATTGAAGTCTATCACCTCACAAATTTCATTGTTCCTTTTGTGTTTCATATTTTAGCATTATTTTCAGACCTATGGAAGATACGCCTCTTCTTCCCCAGTGTTGTTTAGTGTACAACTTTAGGATTTGCCATTGTGTGTGCAAGCAGGTCGCAGCCTTTAGGTAGTTCATACACGTGTGCTTCTTGCTTTGGATTTTAAATTCAGTTGAACTTATTTTACTTGGTTTATGTAGAACTTAATTTAGATGTTGACAAATTGCATCTTGTTGTATTTTTAGGTGTTCAAGAACCATGGTGCTTCTGCAGGGGCATCATTTAGCCATTCCCACAGCCAGATACTGGCTCTCCCCATTATTCCTCCATCTGTTTCGCTGCGACTTGAGGGGTCAAAGGAATATTTTGATAAGACAGGGAAATGCAATCTCTGCGAAGCTCTAGGGGAAGAGCTTGTAATTGATAAAACAGCCCATTTTATCTCAATTGTTCCTTTTGCAGCTACCTATCCTTTTGAAATATGGATTGTTCCTCTTGACCACTGCCCTCATTTTCATGAACTTGATCACCAGAGGGTAATCTTCGAGCGCTTGGTTCAATATTCTCCAAAATGCATATTTCGTTTCTTTATGCCACAAGTTCTCAAGGACATATATGCCTCCCACTTTCTCTAGATTTTACGACTGAACTGCATCATCAAGAGACAATTGTGTAAAAGGGTGACCAATTAATTGTGTCATGTGAATAACAACTGATAGTATAGTACCTTTTATGTTATTTTAAATGCAGCGAGAAGTATTGTATAACTTTATAACCCAAGGTTGTGCTACTTATCTTTGGGCTTGGGGTTGATCATTATGATGACCAGTTTCCCCAAAATTGTTAATATTTAGCACAGAATTTTTGCTAGACTAGTGTGTCCTTTTCCTTCAATACTGTTTCACATGAAAAGGTTTTATTGTTTTTATATCCTAATTAAAGACTGACATCCTGATTAATGCGCAATTCTGCAGGCGGTTGATCTTGGGGGACTATTAAAGCTCATGCTGAACAAAATATCAATACAATTGAATTATCCCCCATTCAATTTCATGATCCAGACTTCTCCTCTCCAGGTTAAAGATTCCCAATTACCATATGCTCATTGGTATTTACAAATAGTACCTCAGTTATCTGGGCTGGGAGGCTTTGAAATTGGATCTGGTTGTTATATTAATCCTGTTTTTCCCGAGGATGCAGTAAAAGTACTAAGGGAGGTTAATCTTCCTGTTGAGCAATGAACTAATTAGTTGTAGATTTGTTGAGAAGAGAAAGCATAAGCGTTTGCTGTGGCCTAATATTATTGGTCCACTTGAAGCTGGACTATTGATGGAAAGGTGGAGCATATACATCAAAACCTGCGTCTGCAAGACACCATGTGGCTGGTACAGAAGTACTTTATCTCTGGGAAGTACATCATCATGTTTATCCACAATTATGCAAGACAGTCAGAAAGTGAAGGGCATAAGGCCTTCCAACAACAGCAGTCTGGCAGATATGGCATCCAATGTTTTTCTCTGTTTCTTTTTTCTTATGCATTTTGAAAGCATAATTCCTACTGTCATGGAAACGAAACTTCACGAAGAAGACTTGATATGATTAATTATGAACACGTGGATTAAAAGATCAAGAATGAATAATTCGTCCATTTTCATCACCCACTTCATCCTTGTACTGTCTGAAACCCTCTACAAAGCTCTTGGGAATTGATTGGATGATGGTAACGGGGAGAATGTACTAAATGAGCACCATTGAAAAGCTTGGGAAGGTAAGTGAATTGAAGTTGAACGGGTTTGAAGTGATTAAGCTATATTTATAATTTGAGTGTGTTTCAGCTCAGTTGACACAATACAGATATCTAGATTTAACGTCTAGAAATTTTATTTCGGCGTTGGAATTTATGTTCACTGCTTATTGGAGCCTCATGTGTGGAAGTCTTGCATGAGGTTTAAACACAGTGATATAGCAAAATGGAGATGATTTATCAAACCTTCTGATCACGAGATGATCATAGGAGGGAGGACTACCAAAAATCTTGTCCTCTAACATGTTAAATTGTTTATCTTGATCTTCTAAAAACATCTTTGCTGTTATTAAGAGATTAGTCATTTGAGTTTTTTTTTTTGGGAAAGTATCATTTGAGTTAATTTTATATGGTTAAAAGTCTTCCATTACTAAGGGGTAGGGAAAAGGAAAAACATTAGCTAAAGTGAGTACGATAAGAAAACCCAAACTTATTTTTAGGTCTTGTTTGACAAACAGCAGATTGCATTAGTTATTAATTGATTGTTATCAACGATTAATTATATCAGTTGATTGTTATCAGCGGTTAATTATATCAGCTGATTGATCAATGGATAACATCAGTGATTTATTAAAGATGTTTGATAAAATTAGCTTTTTATGTGTAAAATGATTTGTGAAAGCATGACTTTAAAAAATATATAAAAACATGAATATTATATATGTATTTTGTTGAATATTCTTATAAGAATTTAGATTTTAGATATTTAATTTTACAAAAATTAAGTTTATAACTTTAATAAAAAAACATAGAACATGTAATAATAATAATAATAAATGGTAATAATGATGATAATACATCCAAACACAAAATATAACAATTCAAATGAAGTTTAACAATACAATTCAAATCAAATAGAATAAGAGAAAAGAACACTATCATTTAAAGCAACAGTTTATAACAATTTAAGAACAATATCTAAGTGATATTAAACTAGAAGCAATATTATCACGAATAGTTGTCATCTTCCGAGGTTTCTGTGTTTTAATGTCTTCTTGTGTAGAGTTAACTTTAACATATTGAAATATATTTGGAGATATAAATTTAGGATATTGATATATGATGTTAAAAGTCGAGTCACTAATTGTACTTCTTCTCATATAGTTATGCAATGCAAAAGTTGTACAAATTATTTTATTTTGATCTATCAATGAATACTTAGGTATTTTCTTCAATATCCTCCATTGAGCTTTAAGAATACTGAAAGCCCTCTCAATATAACTTCTCAATGATGAATGAGCTCGATTAAAAACTTCTCGAGATCCTCTTGGATTTGCATCACAAAACTCTGATTGATGATATCTTGTCTTTGAGTAAGGGGTCAAATATCATTCTCTTTCCGAATATCCTTTATCAACCAAGTTATATTTACCTGAGTGTCAATAGAGCCAATATAATTAGTATAAATGATATCATAAAAAATCTAAACCATGAATAGCAAATCTTACAAATCTTAAAATTACCTATCGGTGATTTTAGAAATTTAAGTCTCGAATTACCAATTGTATCAAGAAAACTACAAGAATCGTGTACTAATCCCTCCCAACCTGTTAAAACATACTTAAATAGTAAGTCAAAGTCACATGATGCTAATACATTTGTAGTTGTTATTCTTTTCTGTCATCTACATCTCATTTGATTCTCCTCTGCAACAACTACCGCTATATGTATACCATCAATAGCTCCAATGCAATCCTAATATAAAACAATAATCATAAGATGATAAAACAACATTTTTCAATGAAAAATATAATAAAAAGGGAGGAAGAAAATATTCAATTACCTTAAAATGTGACATATATCTAGCATCATTAGTAATGTGTAGTGGAATCTCCTTGAATTCGGGATCTTTTGATATGAGTATATCCCTTGAAAATCTATCCATGACACTTAAAACTTCTTTAAAAACTCTACTCATAGTTTTACTAGAATGTTGAAAGCGCTCTTTGGTACATCTATTAGGGGAACCTTAGAACATACACGAATAAACCGACTTTCTCCAAAATAGGCATCATATCCAAAGGTCTCAAACCATGATTGTTTTCCAATACCATACATAATTGGCAAAACATATTTTGATTAATCCTAAATGTATTAAAACATCGTTTTTCATAATTCAATAATTCATTCATCCATAGTTCTCATGTTTGATAAGAAGTCATGTATGGTTCTTTGTATATGTGGTTAAAAAATACACACCCATGTAACCTACTACATAAGCCATCGAATCCTAAAACTCATTCTTATTGTCCAAAAATTGCTTAATTTGTAGAAGTTGCATAATTTGCATAACATTATCATTCATATCTACAAATCAACAAGTAAAAATATATTTTAAATAAACAAGACACTTATATGTCTAAATATAAAGAAATAAATAATATAAGATGTAATAAAATTATAGACTACCAATAAGATAACATAATATAATATAATAAGCTAACCAAGTTCATAATGTCTTAAAACATATCATGTCAATATAAGTGCACAAATAATAAAAACAATAAACTAAACATAGTAATGCACAGATAGAAACTATGGTTAATGTTTTTTATGTTTCTCATACTTATACATAAACTTTATACATTCAACTCTCTTTGTATCATCTGGTAAACCGAAAAAAATGGACCTTCTTTGTGAATTTTCAATCATCATGCAAAGTAAAATTCAGGAGTACCAGTCTCTAAACTAAGCAAAGTACATAGTTTTCTCAAAGTATTCGTAACATCATAATATGATGCACCAGCACCAATACTCTGTGATGCACTAATATTCATCGTGTTCAAATTTTTCTTAATGGAAGTATTCATCTCCATTGTTGCACTCTGTCTCTCTTGAATCAATTGCATCATATCATTAAGCCTTTCATACATTGCTGCAGATCTTCTTACCCTTTTAATGGAATCAGCCCTTGCACTCTTGTTACTTTGTGAGCTATCACTCTCCCAAACTCTTTTGCAGCTTCTTCTCTCACTCCCTTCATCATGTGAAGCTTGAGGGGTAGCAACAGGAGTAGATGCAAGGGTCGAGGTAGGTTCTCTCTACTCTTTTTCCCAATCACCAATCACATGATAATTGTTTAGACCACTAGTCTTATCTATATTCTCATAATCATGATAGCCTGACAATTTATTATGAGCATTATGACTATCAGGTGGAGAAGGAACATATACTTCCTCAACTTCTTCTTGTCCTTATGGATGGTCAGCCACAGGACAAAATGTAATCTTTCCTTGGGCCAAACATCTAAAAAGTTGATCCAACTTACATTGAAGCTCAAGTTCAAGCCCTTCCTCTTTAAATATTTTAAAATTGATGTTCTCCTAAAAAAATTAAATAACTTATATTTAACTAACTATTTAACATTAAAGTAAACGAAAATAACTTAAAATGGGCTAACCTTAATCTTCAAAGTCCACCACTCCTCACTAGCAGCAATTGTTCCTTTCTCATAGTCTCATCCTAATCTCGTTTCTTTCCCTTTCAACTGTTTCTAAAGACTCCATCTAGTTCTCATCTAATCAAACTTATTTTTAAACTTAGTTTTATCCCATGATAAGTTAGTCGCTTTGTGAAACTCTTCTTCCACCTTCTTCCATAGTACTTTGAAAAATAACTCCACCATATTTTCTATTAGTCCTTTCAATATATTGATTACAAATGTCACAAAAGATAATAAGTGTTTCTTTTGGCCAACAAACCCTACCTATATCATTCTCCCTTAACTTTCTCCTTTGTTTCTTTTTTGGGACGATGTCATCTAATCATATAAGATGAGAGAAGATTATATACTAGTTAATCAACTTGCAATTGGTTTCACTAGTTAGTTTTTACTAACTTGAATGCATAATCTTGAAAATTTTAAGTTATTTAAAATAATTTATAAAATGATTCATATCAATTAGACTATTCCAACAAAATAAATATATAAATACATTTTATCATCGGTATATTTTTATTAATTATTCAAAAATTATATAAAATTTTATTGTAATATATTTTTATTTAAAATATTATATTATAAAAATATGAATCTATTTAATTACTATTTGTTTATATATAATAATTTAAGAAAATACTACTTCATTTTGGTAACAAAAGAACTATCAAATAATTAAATAATATTAGAAAAAGATAAATATAAATTTGTAAATACTAAATAATCAAGTTTTAATGCACGATTACGACACCATATTAACAAGATTTGGAGAAGAATAAAAAATCTACAAAAAACCATCTTAAACACGAAAATAAAAGGAGAGAAAAGAGAGAGCTAGGGATAAAACAAAATGGTTCCAAGTTAGGCTTTACTAAAAGTGGAATGATATGAGAGAGTTCTAAATTAACAACATCATTATAAAAAATAATGGTACTTTTCTGTTCACTAAATTTGACAAGTTGGAGACGGTATTTCAGAAACAAGAGTGTGCATCAAATAAAAAAATATTTATGCGAATGTGTCCTTTGAGGATTGCATATTTAACAACGGTATGAATATCATTCCGTACCAACCGTTTTTTGGCTGATATGTACTGTGCCAGTCCAAAAACAGAACGATATTGTAGTTTTTGGTACCAGCCTTCAAGACTGGTCGGTACCGTGAGCTTTTGTTTGGTACCGTAAGTTTTAAAAATATAGGGACTATTATACAAATATGAAAAATTTTAACCTAAAAATACCCCTGCCTCCACACACTCGAACCTTTCTACTTCTTTTGATTTTTTTCGCTCTTTCTCACTGAATCTCACTCACCTCTATTCTCTCTCTCTCTCGTTCTCCTCTCCATCTCCAGTTGTGCTACTCCCTCCACAAGGACCACCTCACCACATCGTCGCCACCACTAAACGTCTGAACCTTCTCCACCACCACTGTCATAACGGCTACTCTCCCCAGATCTAAACCCAACTCATCATCCAACCCAAAAACCCAAAGTTGTGAATTGGTTTTTGGGTGTATTTTGACCTTTTGATTTTTTTGGGCTTAATTGCATTTTTTATTGTGAATCGGTTGGAACTTAGAAGTTGAAAGTTGGAATTAAATTTGAATTAGATTTGTGATTTATGTGGGTTAGATATTGGAGTTGTATGATCCACGGTTTTATTTTGGTTTATTTATGGTTTGGTTCATTGATTGTGGATTAGTTTAAGAGAAATTTATGTTAAGTTTTTTTATGATTGAAATGTATGGAATGTGATGTGAATATGTGATGATGTTGATGATGTGAATTGATTCAATTGAAAGTTGAAAAGTTGAAAAAACTTAAATTAAATTTTAAAATCGAGAATGCAAAGACTTAAATAATTAATTGACGCATTCTTAAAATTTGTAGAATGGTATTTCATTTTTAGTATTTGGGTATTGGCTTTAAGTAAATAATTAATTGAGTATAAAATTATGCTATTGTAAATTAATAATAATTCGGTTGTAGTTAATGATATTTGGGTATTGGCTTTGGGTAAATAATTAAGATATTTGGGTATTGACTTTGGGTAAATAATTAATTGAGTATAAAATATGTTGAATTATTTGGCAATATATATATGTGGGCTATCACAAATATTTATAATAGATAATGTATGAAATTAGTGATGTAAATGTGTCCAAAAAGAACTTTTTTTCAAATTGTGAACATGTTGTAAGCTAAACTCCAACCATTTATACTTAGACTTATTAATGTCAATTAAAAATAGTATAAGCAACTTATATATTTAAGAACCAAATATAGAATGGTGTATATAATATTATGGTTTGTTAGAAATAAAAAGAAGATTCAAAGCTTCAAATAAGAAAAAGAAACATTTCCAAAGAAGTTATATCCTTTAACTTGATTCACATGTTATTCCTTTAACTTGATCCTTATGTTATTAATGTATCCTTCAACTTAATCCTCATGTTATGAATAGATGTGTATGAACAATTGCATGAGATATATCATTCATTATTTGGCCATTATGTTAATCATATCTTTCAACTTGATCCTTATGTTTGAAACTTTGAATTGAAATTATTAGAAATGAAAATTGTTTATGTATGTTTTGTGTAATTATATATGTTAAATAATTGAATTATTAGCTTTTAACTTATAGTGAATTATGTTCGATGAAATTGAATTGTGTATGATGTAATTATACAAAATATGTTATATTATAAAAGATAGACATGCGTATTGTGTAATGAAATTATGTGTTATTTATTTTGATATATGCATTCATTTATTTTTACAGATAAATGGAAGGAAGTTCAGGTACTCCTGATCAACTCACTTCAGGAAGATACAATAATAAAGCTTGGGCTCATGCTGCATTGGTTTCCAGTATGAAGAACCATACTATTTGCTTGTTTTGTAACAAGCATTTGAAAGGAGAAGGAATCACCCGATTAAAGAAACATTTAGCTAGGATTAAAGGAGATGTAGAACCATGTAAAAAAGTAAGTCATGATGTGAAGTGGCAGATGAAAACTTTGCTTGAAGAATATCAGCATAAGAAAGATAGAAGGGAAAGGTTGAATTTTGAAATTGGCAGTGGAAGTTCATTTTCTAGTTTCTGTGGTGATTGTGGAAATGTTGAAGGTGGTAGTGGTAATGGTAGTGGTAGGAGTAGGGGTGGTACTAGTACTGATACTGGTAGTATTCCTTCTCAGGCCCAAGAAGAAGTACCTGAACTTGATGTGAGGAAGAGAATAAGGCAGGTGACTTATTTCTTTACACCACGAACAACTCCTATAGCAAAATCTTTAATTCGTAGTGCAATGTAATCAAGAGATGTGGCTCACAATGTCAATATGGCAGTAGCTAGATAGGGGTATGATACAGGTTTTTCATTCAATGCTTCTCAGTCTTATTATTATCAACCTATGATGGAAGTAATAGCCTCTTACGGTCTGGGATACAAAGGTCCTTCGATTGATGACTTAAGAGGTAAACTTTAAGTTGTTCTGTTTCTGAAATTAGAAGTTATTTGACTAAAAGAAGAGTGAATTGGGGTACTTGTAGATGTTCAATCATGTGTAATGATTGGACAAATAGGAGATAAGAGCCAATTACTAATTTTTTGGTTTATTCTATAAATGGCTCTATGTTGAAATCTATTGATCCATCTGGCCTTGTTGGACAAATAGGAGACAAGAGCCTATTACTAATTTTTTGGTTTATTCTATAAATGGCTATATGTTGCAATCTATTGATGCATCTGGCCTTATTAGAAATACTGAGACTTTGTTTGCGGTATTTGATGAAGTTGTGAATGAAGTAGGGCTATAAAACATTGTTCAGTTTATTACTGAAAATGATTTCACTTATAAAGCAGTAGGAAAAAGGTTACAGAATATGTATAATAGTTTGTTTTTGGACTCCTTGTATTGCACATTGCATTGACCTAATGCTGGAGAATATAGGAGATCCTAAGCATTTTCCTGTTATTGATGAGATTATGCAGAAAATTAAAAATGTGACAAAGTTCATTTATAATCGTGCATGGATATTGAATTTGATGAGAAAGGAATTTACTAATTGTAGGAATTTGTGTCGTCTTGCTGTGACAAGATTTGTAACAAATTTCTTATCATTTTAGTCTTTTGTTACGATGAAGAAAGAGTTAAGACAAATGTTTACAAGTGATAAGTAGGTTGCATCTTAGCATGCTAGGTTTAATGCTGGAGTGGAGGTTTGTAATATTATACTGGAAGATAGAGAATTTTGATATAAATGTCAATTTGTTATCCGAATTTGTGAGCCTTTGGTGAGGGTACTTTGTTTGGCTGATAGTGAAGAAAAACCAACAATGAGTTATATTTTTTATGTCATGGAGAGATTGACAGAAGCAATTAAGGTCAATCTGAAACATAGGCCTTCTTTATACACACCATATCTTTCAATCATTAATGAGAGAAGGGAAAAACAACTTTCTTCTTTGCTGTTTGCAGCTGGAGTATGTTTGAATCCTAGTGTCTATTTTAGACTGGATCTTACTAAGCAAGCTGAAGTTAATAGAGGAATGCTTTTAACTATTACAACAATT
>JAOSBP010000002.1:9195738-9207014 GCA_027563825.1 Erythroxylum mucronatum | reverse complement strand
AAAATCATTACTAATCAAGAACAACAGAACATTCTTCCTAATTACTTTAGGATAACGAATTCTTTATTGATTTACTCAACTATCTCCATATAGTTTATACTATATCCAATAACTACCGAATTGAACTACTCCAAGAATAGAACATAAGTATAATCAAAATATAGTAATTCTTACATGAGATAACTTTGGTAATCTCAAGTCTAAGGATCAACATCATAATGAGATAATTCACAGACACTTTATTAATAATTAATAAATCTAATTATTAATATAAGACAAGATCTTGTATACAAGTATTTAACCCTTGCTTTGAGATAAACAACATTTGGATTGGCTTGCTATATACTTTATTATATAAATCCCAAAATTCGAAACTCAACGTACAGTGTTTACAGATTTTCGATGAACTCGTTCTGGGGTTCAGCGAAGGGATTAGCTTCATCGCAAGGCAAAAAGTTGGTTTCACAGTTGCGTTCTAGGTTTCAACTTTGTTATTAGCTTCAGTAGTTTTTAAATATCATCATCATCATCATCACCACCACCACCTAGTTCAAAATCTCACAATGAAGCAGGGTTTGGGAAAGTCCGATAGTATGCAGCCTTACTCTTACATAGTAGAGAGGCTGTTTCCAGTAAATCCACATGCAAATGAGATAATATAAGAATGATGCATGATACATAAACAATTCATTAAAAACATAAAATAAAAGAAAATACAAGTAATGGGGAATACCTTAAGGAGGCCAGATCTGCAAGAACCTAATAAGCTACAAAGTCCAATTCCTTCTTGTCTCTCAGTAAATAAGCGGACCTTCCTCAAAGACCTTGCCGACATGACACCCGACTGTGCCCTTGCACCTGTCGTGCAATATGCACATCGTGACATAGCAATTAATTTGTCTCATCTGACAACATTTGCTCATACGTACAATGTGTGATAATGTTTATGTGGACATGATAAACATCTTATTAATTAAGTTTATAATGAATAAATTATCATATTCTTGACACAACATATGGTTTCCATACTTACCGTAAATGCATTATTTAAGAGAGGGTATGATCCTCTTATCATAATATATATGAAATTGTTTTGAAGAGGATTTGATTCGCTTGTGTATAACTAGCAAAGGAATATTCCTACTCTTGGGTTGTTTATTTTAACTTTTTATATTTTCTAATAAATAGGTATTTATATTTTCTCTTTTTATTTGGTAGTATATTCATGTTATTATTAAATTTATGTAAATTATAACTTAAATTAAATTATGAATTACAATTTATATATATTATAAGTGTTTTGAATGATATTTTCTTAAGATAAACTATCATCTCGATTAATGATGATAATAACGTTGAGAGTACAAATGATTTCAGGTAAATAACTTAGTATAATTGGTCACATACATACAAAACTCCACTAACAACTAGAAAGAAACTATCAATTAACAACAATTAAAGATCTAATTAAAGAAGAATCCAACAGAATGAGAGTGAAAGAGTGATAAATAAGTTGAAAAATCCATATACGAGATAAACACCCATTCAAAGAAGCAAGATAACAATTCAGAAAAGGGTTTACATAACAATTAGGTTTGGGTAAAAATTTAGAGTTGTTCAATTAGTTTTTAATTATTTTTAATAAATTTAACAATGTGCAATATTTATTTTTACATAAATGCTTACTTGTTATATAACAAATTCCGACAATGATATTAATTATAAGATTAATGTCAGACTAAGGGAATGCATGGTTAATGAGTTTGTGAAGGTATTAATGAGTAAAAAATGGAAAACGTTTGGTTGGTTATGCATTATCATTATATGATTTTTTTATATCCCACTTTTGAGGATTACTTGATACTCCCCACACATGAAAGGAATAATTTTCATTCCTTAGTAACATGTCACGCCTGTGACACTTCCTTTTCTTTCTTTCTTTTTAACAAACCAACCACTATCAATAATAATAGTAATCATTTATTCCTTTTTAACAACCATCATAATTATAGTGATTATATTCATTCTCATTCCTCATTATATTCATTCTCATTCCTAATACCATTTTCCGTATAAACCAACTGCCCCTTAGTTTTATAATAAATTAAAAGTTCAAACGTTTTATTAATGCTTTTATTAATTCAAACTAGTATTATTCATTATTTTAAATACAATTTACTCTATTTTCTTAGAAGTATGTTAATTTCTTGTATTTTTAGAAATTAATGTTTTTATATCATAAAAGTTTGCTCTTTATTTTTTCATTTTTAATATAGGATATTAAATCTTGCTCTTTATTTTTTTTCCTCTGTTACATATACAATACCATTGATATATCTTCGTAATATATTATCGAGCTAATGGTGTTATGTTGTGCTTGCATACCTCTTCCAATTCTATACAGATGATTTTGCTCTTTTTCTAGTCCAACTGTGTTATAATTGATTTTATATTATATTGCTTAAAAAGCATTTGTTTGGAAGTGGAAAAAGGGAGGAAAAACAAAGAAAACAAGTAGAACAATTAATATAATCCCGTAATTAATAAATTTATTAAAAGAATAGGCTCTTTTAGTGAGAATCTTGAGGAATTATATAAAGGTAATTTTGAACAACATAAAGAAATTTTAAGGGATGATATTCATATTCATGAGGATATTAATAATTTGAGTGGGCACAATCATGTACCAAATACATCCACTTTAAAAAATTTAAGAGCAGATGAGTAACTTATCATATTGGATATTTATGATCCTAGAAATTGGGATAATCTTGATAATAAAGTAAATAACATTTTTGTTGAAAAAGTGTCAAAAAGAGAATTAAATCTTGTGTTTCCTTTAAACAATACCTCTTGACATTTTTTAAATTCATATTATTCTAAAAAATTGAGTAATAGAGAGATTAGTGATAGAAAATAGTTGATTTACTCTAAACATGTAGATGAAGTATATTATTTTTGTTGTAAGTTGTTCAAATTTAATAGCAAACAAAGTGCATTAGCAAGTGATAGATTTTGAGAATGGAAGCATCTTAGTAACAGATTCAAAGAACATGAGAATAGTGTTAAGCATATGACTAATATGAGAACTTGGAATGAACTAAGAGTAAGATTGAGCAAAAATCAAACAATTGGTAAAGATTTACAATAAGAAATTGCAAAGGAAAAAGAACATTGGATACAAGTTTTGATAAGAATAGTTTCTGTTGTGAAATGTCATGCTAAATATAATTTGGCTTTTCGAATATCCAATGAGAAACTTTACCAAGATAGTAACGGTAATTTTTTGGGATTGATTAAGATGATTGTTGAATTTGATGTGATAATGCAAGATCATGTTAGACACATTTAAAATCATTATTATCTTGGTCAAAAAATTCAAAAAGAGTTTTTTTTTGTTGGCCCATAATGTTAGAAGTTTATCATAAGGATCATTAAAGAGGCAAAATACTTTTTTATTATTATTGGTCATACCTCATATTTGAACCATCAAGAATAAATGAGTTTGTTAGAACGATGTATAAATGTGTCAAATAAAAAATAAAAATAGAGGAGCACTTTTTAGAGTTCTTGAGGTAGATGACAAATCTGGACTCAGATTTTTCAATGAATTATTGAATGCATTTAAGTCTCTTGATCTTAATGTGCATAATGTAAGGTTATGACAATGACCCTAATATAAAGAGAAACCACCAAAGGATTCAAAAGCGATTACTTGAAATAAATTTGAGACATTATATATGTCAAGTGCTTGTCATAATCTTAATCTTACTCTTAGTGATATAACACATTTTTGTGTTAAAGTTGTTTCATTTTTTTGGAGTTGTGGAACACATATATGCATTATTTTCAAGTTCTCCTAAAATTGGAAGGTTTTATTTGATAATGTTTTGGGTTTAACTATGAATTCATTATCTAACACTTGTTGGGAGAGTTGAATAAAAAGTGTTAAAAATATTAGATTTCAAGCTCCTCAAATAAGATTGGCTATGATAGAATTATCTAGATCTTGTGATGATGCCAAGTTAAAGAGTGAAAGGGAAAGTTTGGTTGATGTACTTAGTAGTTTTGAGTTTTTACTTAGAATGATTATTTGGTATGATATTTGATTCACTATTAACATGGTGAGTAAAATTTGCAGTTTAAATCTATGTGTATCGATGCTACCATAGAGTAATTAGAAATTGTGATGGTAAATTTTGAGAAATATCGAGAAGAAGGATTTGTCTCTAGTATGAAAATTGCCAAAAGTCTTACACATGAGATAAATATAGAACCTACATTTTTAATTAGACGTTATATTATTATGTAAAGACAATTTGATGAAAATGAGCACAATAGAGAAATACAATCAGCTGAAGATCTTTTCAGAGTTAATTACTTTCTAGTTGTTGTGGATATGACAATTGGTTTATTGAAGAATAAATTTGAACAATTAATGACATTTGAATTTTTATTTAATTCAAAGAATTTGAGGTTGTTGGATGATAATAAACTAAGAGAATGTTTCATTAATTTTATAACGACTTTTTTCTTATAATAATGTTTTAGATGTAGATTTAGATGATATTTTTTCATAATTAAAAGTATTGCAAATGATTTTGTCAAATGAGTTAATGTCATTAATTGTAATTTTAGAATTTGATAAAGCTGTAGTTTGTTATCTAAATGTTCTAATTTTTCAAATTTAAAATTATTAAAATCCTATTTGAGGTTATCAATATCACGAGAAAGGTTTAATGGTTTAGCTATCGAAAAAAATATGTTGAACAATATTGATTTTGATACTATTATTAATGATTTTGCATTTATAAATATACGAAAAAATTATTTTTTATAAATCATGATCATCTGTGTGCTTGTTAGTTTAATTATCATGGCGTTTGTAATATGATATTACTGTTTGATTACTGTATTTTGTTGTTATTGTTACTATTTTTATTGATTTTATTACTGCTGACATTTGCAATATGTTATTAACTGATGTTAATGATCATTTAGTATTTTGTTGAGTATGTAAACTTATAAATTGAGTTATGTATGGATATTAAATTTTAATAATAAAAATATGTTTTTAAATTTTAAATATTTATATATTGTCAATTTATTGGGGTCCTTCTTTTTACTTTGTCTAGCGCCTATATATATATATATATTCAATTTTGAGTTTAAGGAGTTTGAATTCGAATGTAATTTAAATTTTAAAATTTGAATAATTCGAATTAAATTTTTTGATTTTAATCCAAATCAAATAAGTAAGTCTTTAGGTTACATAATAAAAAATAAAAAAACAAAAATTGCCCCTGTCCATTATCTGGATTTACTTGAGAATTTGAAGTCGGCGCCGCATGTTAGTTGTGAACTAGGAGTTGAAGAATGTATGGATGGAGAAAATCTTGTCTTATACATGATAACGATGAAGTCTGATCCGCCCCTCAGTCTCCGAAATTATTTCAATCTTCCCAAACCCTGGGATGAGAAATTAGATCTAGATCTGTGGTTCTACTTAAAAGTTAAAACAAAAAACTAATTCTCTCATTTCATGATTTCACAGTCCACATACAGCCAGCCAATACGACATGTAGTTTCGGTCTTTAAACCCTAGCAATTTCTATCCTCTTCCTCCTCTTTTTGTTTATCTTAACCCCTCGCAAACTCTCCCCCTAATCCATATTTGCCTTGGCTGCTCCCCCGAATCTTTAAGAGTTTCTTTCTCATCATGGCAGCTGTTTCTTCTCCCTCCAAGAGTATCCATACCAACTCCCCTCTTATGGGTAACTTATGTTCTTCCATATTTTTATTTTTTTTCATTTTCTCCGAGTCTTTTATATGTTACTGTGACCTGCGGATTGATTGAGATTTGTGGTCTGGAAATGCGTTTTTATTTTTCATTTTTATGAATATGGGTTCTGCTGAGGTTTATGCAGGTTGCGTAAGGTTAGTGATGTAGACCGAATCCTACTTGTTGTTTCCAAATTTAACAACTCTTTGTCATATAAATAAGTTAGTGCAAGAATATCAGGAATCCAAATGTCTTGTGTTTCGATTTGTATTATTATAGCCGTATGGACAAGATTTGTTGAATGTTTTATGAATTGTCTTTTGGTTTATAATTTCTAATTCTTGCCAAATAAATATGTTTCTGTGATTTGAGAGAAACGAGTGTTGACCATGCTAAAGATCAAGCTTATGTGGACTTCTCTACTTTTTTTTGTATAGCAATGATTTTCGTTTACTATTTGCTGTTTTATGTTGCTGAGGTAGCTTGTTAGCTTATTCAATACAATGAGCAAAGTATTGTAACTTGAATTGTCAAATCATTTGAGTTTAATCTGTCCCCTTTTTTTTGTTGCACCCTTAACCCTTGCTGTTACAGAAACTACAGATTTACTGGAGAACTTGTCTTTAGAGTCTCAGCCTAATGCTGCTGAAAATGAACCTGTGAAAAAGGTAAACAGGATTCTTGACTGGTTCCTTTACATGTTTCTCTATTTGCAATTGTTGATGCGCAGTAGATTATTTGGTCATGGGTTTCTACTAATTGATTCGAGCTTTAGCATATTCCATTCACATCTCCTCATGTCTGACGTAAATTTGTAGTATCTGCTTGTGGAAACTTGTTTAATTCATTACTTATTGCAATAAGTTGCATACGAAGTACATGTTTAGCAAGTATTTTTGGGTTTACTGAACATTCATAATCTTTATGGTAGACAGTCATATGGTTTCCTGAAGTTCTAGTAATATATCATGTCATTGCTTTGCCTTGAGTGAGTGAAGTGAACATTCTGTACTTTTAGCTATCAAGCATCACTAATCTACTTGTTATCTTCTCTCTTCACCATAAAAAGAAAGATCCTATTGATTTTTTTAAAATTTTTTAAGTATAAAAAGTTTTCCACCGAGGATTTTATCTGGTGTTTGTTTGGGTGCATTCTGTCACTATTTTGTTTATTCATAAGGTACTTCTCACCTCTTTGTTTTCTTTTTCCTCGTGATGAATCTTCATCCACTTTGCAATTAATTACCTTTTGATTCATTAACAGGCCATCTATGCCAATACTGGAAATCTTGTGAAGGATTTCAATCACCAATCCCGTGGGTAAATGCATCTGGTTCTGGATTCTCCTCACCGCTGGTATGAATGAGAAATTTTATTGTGATTTATGAGTCTACACCCCTTTTCAGTTATATGAGATTCGTTGTTGTAATTATATAGACTTATTCTTCTGGGTATGTCATCATATCTGGTATTTTAATTGGCATCTATTTTGGTGGAATAGCATTTATTCGCCTATCTTCTGAAAGAAACTCCATAGTTCTTGGTACTTTCTTGCTCAAAGATTTACATTTTTTATTTTAATATACTCACAGAATTCATACCCCACAAGACCGTCTGGCTTTGGTCAAGCTTCAGATTTTATGAACTATATGTACCAGAACAACAGAATGTATGGTCAGTACGGAAACAGAGCTGGATCTTTTGGTTATAACTCCTGGACAAGTGGACAGGGTTGGGTGGTGGTTGATAATAAGTACAGACCAAGGTGCCATAGCTATGGTAATGAGAATGTTGATGGTTTAAGTGAGCTCAATCGAGGGCCTCGGGCTAAGGGTTCTAAGAACCAAAAGGAATTTGGACCTGTTACAGAAGCAGTTGTTGGTCCGAATGTTTTGCATGCTGATGCTAATAAAGGGGAAAATCTGTCTCAGACCCTGGACAAGGAACAGTACAACAGGGAAGATTTTCTTGAGGAGTACTTGGATGCAAAATTTTTTGTGATCAAGTCATACAGTGAGGATGATGTGCACAAAAGCATCAAATATAATGTTTGGTCCAGCACCCCAAACGGGAATAAGAAATTGGATGCAGCTTACCGTGAAGCAATGGATAAATCCGGTGACTGTCCTGTATTTTTACTATTTTCTGTGAGTATCAATAATTTACTATACCTAATACTTTAGATTTGCAAATTGATGCATTTTTAGTTTTGATGAGTTTAATGTATTTGATATTAGGTAAACACTAGTGGACAATTTGTAGGGTTGGCAGAGATGGTAGACCCTGTTGATTATGGCAAGACTGTGGATTATTGGCAACAGGAGAAGTGGATTGGTTGCTTCCCTGTAAAGTGGCATATTATCAAGGATGTTCCTAATAATTTTTTGAGGCACATTACTCTGGAAAATAATGACAACAAACCTGTTACTAATAGTAGGGATACGCAGGAGGTAATAGATTATTCTCTCCCCATTGTGTTAGGCCGCTTTCTGTTGCTTTCTGCGTGTATGATAGTGAGTGGCTGCTCTAAGTCATGATTTTTTTACTAAATTTTAAATTTTGTTTGATGTGGTAGGTTGCCTTTGAGAAGGGAATTCAAATACTCAAAATATTCAAGTCTCATAAAAGCAAGACATCAATTTTGGATGATTTCGATTTTTATGCAGCTCGGGAGAGGATAATGCAGGAGAGAAGAGCTAAGCAGAAGATTCAAAAACAGGCAAGAAATGATAAAGTCCAGATTATATGAAAAAAAATTTGAGACCAGCTAAAACTTCTTTTCTTCTCAAGAATTTATTCTTAAATGTTGACACCAGCCCAAAGTTGGTCAATGTTAAAGGAATGTTAAAGGAATGCCAGAGAATTGTTATATTCAGATTTCATTGTGCTTCTGACTAATATTGATTTTTTCTTAAAAAAGGTTTCGGATGCCAAGCCTGCCTGTGGAGTGACTAATGATATTCACAAAACTGGAACAATGATAACAGAAAATACTAGAAAGTCTGCTGATTTACCTTTGGTGAAAGAATCAGTTGGTTTGGCGAAAGAAAATGGAGAGGTGAAGCTGGTACAAGAAAATGGATCTAATGCAGCATCTGAAAATTCTGTGTGTGATTCCAAATTGGTTGTGTCACCTGAAAACAATGTTTTCTCTAACGTGGTAGCAAGTGCATGCTGATTCTGGGCCATCTACCATATCGTTGGATGCAGAAATTTTAGGATAGCGATGTTGGGAGTTATAACATCTGTAAAATTTGCTCAACATATAGAAATAGATCACACTTACTGCCGTTTGAAATTTCCGGCCGCCAAGGAAATTGCACCAGTTTTCCTCGCATTCTCCTCGAGAATGCGATCTTGAAGGCCTTTCTGTTTAACTACTTTTTTGTCCTCTAAAGTGTTTCGTCTCTGTTTTACTTGGTGGTGTTAGGCATTTTATCCGATGCTATTTCTTGTTTAGATAATTGTCACGCTGTCTGACATCTCACTTTGAACAGCAAGACCACTCCGTAATTTGTCACCAAAAATGAGTATTTTACTTGGAGCTTTATTGTAAGGTGTGGAGTTTTTTTGTCATTCCTTCTTAGGTTGCTGAAAGGAGCATCTGAAGCTTGTAGTTCCCTGCAAAATGAACTTATAATGGCATTTTAGTTTCCTTGTATCCAGCCCTTGTTTCCCTGTTGGATTCTGCTAATTTTTCTTAAATCTGTGTTCTTAGTAACGCCGAGTGTGGGCGATAGACTGTCCGGAAACTGGCTTTGTTCCTCATTGAATTCACAACTGCCAAATAATATTTTATCATGGAGTTGTAATTCCATTATGACAACTCAGTACCGGCGGACATAGATAGATGTTCCATTGACAAAACCTGCCCTGAAATGTGTGATTCTGCCCTTCACCTCATTTGTTTCACTTCCAGTCCAGGGGAATTATAAGTCATAAACTGCCTGTCAAGGATGGATGGCCAATTCCGGCTGGTAAAGCGCTGACTTTGTTTCTATTCTATTGGCAATCTTATAGCTGAGTTCGCCGTCGTTGCACCGACTCGATACAGTGCTTAAAAAGCAAAATGGTGGATCAGAGTACATAATAAAGTCTCAAAGAAGCTATCATGAGCTCAGAACTTCTGGCCTCATACTCGAGTTCTTTGTCATTTTAATTAATGGTTTAAAGTACACCACAGAAAAATATGCATTCCAATTAAAAGGATTTGTTGGTATATACCTTACATCTAATTAGTTGATTGTAGGTTAGTGATATAATTCTTTAAACTTATTTTTGGTCTTATACATATTTAAATTTAGATGTATATGATAAATTTTAAGGGATAAATATATATTATAAATAAAATTATAATTATTATATCATATTGTTTCCTAAATTGTTCCTCCTCAATATTTTATTGATATTAGACATTAATAAAATGTAAAAGAATTGGAATATATTATGTTTATTTCTTATAAAAAAAGTCACTCTAATGAGGTAACTCGACAAGAGAATTCTATTTAAACAATACCTTTAGGTTTATAAAAATTATAATAGTGATAACTATACAAATGATCATTTTACTTAAAGATCTAAAATATATCTCATATAAACACCACATTTCTTGAGTAGGGTTCGACAATGGATTATTATCAATGGCCGGAAAACTTCCTTTTCCGATTTCAGTATGAAACGAATGAAACAACCAGTGCATCAAAAGTACTCGTTGTTTTTTCAGAGACTAACTGAATCATCATGTTCCTTAAACTCAGCTTGACAAGAGAATTTTATTTAAAACATTACTTTTATGTTTATGAAAATTATAATCGTGATAACTATAAACATGATTATTTTACTTGAGATCTTGAAAATATCTTGTTACGTAATTTTTATACAATAATTTTACAGCTGTCAATGCAAGAGAGTACTATAAAACAACTCCTGTAACCGTTTAGGAAGATATGAAGAAAATATGAATTACTACTATTTTCTCTCTCCCTCTCTCGTGATTTCCTCTGCCTTCTCTGCTCCTGGTTTATTCCTTCTTGTTCTCTCCTCTGCTCTCCTGCAATAATGACCAAAATGTTGGAATCGAGTCTGAAATTTTTGATGGAGGCAACCCCTTTCAAAACAACAGGTAGAATGCCGATAGCAACAGCTCCAAGAGCAAATCCACTGAAGAGGAGGATACACATACTTCAAAAGTGATATAGAAAGTGCCACTCCACTTGCCACTGCATAGGGACTTGGCCACTTGTTCTTGTAATTGGTAACTCCATACACTCTAACATTTGCCTCTAACCCTGCTTGATTCAGTGCCTTAACTGTGTATAATAATTGCACAAAACTTAATGTAGAAAAAAAGAAGAGAAAAGGGACAATATATAATATATGTGCCTTAACTGTGTATGCTTTTTTTTCTTGGGTAGGCATTATTGTGTCGAAATTCTGGTCACCTATCTTGATATATATGTGCAGAGAAAAAAAAAAAGGTATACAAGTTATGACC
>JAOSBP010000002.1:9124919-9148973 GCA_027563825.1 Erythroxylum mucronatum | reverse complement strand
GTATGTGGAATGAGTTTGAGATCTTATGGATGATTTGAGGCATAATAAACCCCTAGGATGGTATATAGGCTGGAAACTCGTGATATAACTCCCTTGAGGCTTATTGGTAAAAAATTCCGCGAGCTTAGGAGTCACAATGAGAACTTGTTTTCTTGATTTACAGGTGTAAACAATGCCACATACCGTAGTTTTGAAATTAATTGTAGGTGATTATTTCAATTGATTAATACTTCAACTTCGATGTGATTAATGCAAACTTATTATTAACACAAGAAATTCATACGTTTTATAGACAAGACAGTTGTTTGCATAAAAAATTCCTAAGACGGTATATAGGTTGGAAACTCGTGATGCAGCTCCCGTGAGGCTTATTGGAGAAAAATTTAACGAGCTTAGGAGTCACAGCAAGAACTTGCTTTCTTGATTTGCAGGTGTAAACAATGCCACGTATCATAGTATTGAAATCAATTGTAGGTGATTAATTTAAACATAAATATTTAAACTTCAATGTGATTAATGCAAACTTAGTATTAACACAAGAAATTCATACGTTTGATAGAAAAGACAATTCTTTGCATAATAAACCCTTAGGACGGTATATAGGCTATAAATTTGTGATGCAACTCCCGTAAGGCTTATTAGTGAAAAATTTCACGAGCCTAGGAGTCACAGTAAGAACTTGCTTTTTTAATTCACAGGTGTAAACAATGTCACATACCATAGTATTGAAATCAGTTGTAGGTGATTAATTTGATTGATTAATACTTAGGGGATATTGTGTAAAGTTTAGATATTCTGTAAACTTGGAGGACATGAAGGATACTAACTATGAAATCCCTCTTTTAAATTAACAGTTTTGCATAAATGAGAAATGTTGATAGATCTTGGATGTATAAACGATTAACACCTGATGGTTTCATTATTCCTGAGTTTGTTGAGGGAGTTGAAGCTTTTATTCAGTATACATATTCTCAACCTGTATATATGGATGACCTAAAGATCAGATGTCCATGTAAAAAGTGCAAATAGATTCATTTCCTTCCTATTGATGAAGTGAATGGGCATTTGCTAAGAAAATAATTTGTCTGAAATTATTTTGAGTGGATACGACATGGAGAGCCATTGATTTGTAGCACCTCAAGGGGTAATGAAGCGCATTCGTCAGTGAATGTAGATGAGTTTGAAGGGGGAATTGAATTTAAAACAAATAATGTGGATGAAAATGAAATTCCTTACATGCATATGGTTTATGATGCAGCCAGTTATACCTTTCAAGAAAATATAGAAAATCTTAAAGAAGAACCAAATCCACGTGCAAAATAATTTTTTGACTTACTATACTCAACTGACTAAGAATTATGACCAAATTATGAGACAATAACTCAATTGTCTTTAATTACTCGAATATTGAACATAAAGTCTGAAGGACATATTTCTGATCATAGTTTTGATAAAATTCTTGGATCGTATAATGAATCATTGCCTCTTGATCATACAATCGATGAAAGTTTTTACAATAAGAAGAAAATTATTAGGGGTCTTGGTTTACTTGTTGAAAAGATTGATTGTTGCAAATTGGGATGTATGTTGTATTGGGGAGATGACGTGGAATTACAATAGTGCAAATTTTGTGGTCAATCTAGGTTCAAGCCTAGAAAGCGTTATATGAAATAGAAATTAGTACCCTAGAAGTGGATGTATTATTTCCCGCTAACTATGAGATTTCAAAGACTATATGCTTCTGATGTTACTACATCTCACATGAGATGGCATAATGAACATGAACAGGAAGATGGAATAACGAGTCATCCATCAAATGCATTGATATTGAAACATTTCAATAACACCCATTATGAGTTTATAGCTGAAAGTTGAAATGTTAAGTTGGGATTATCAACGGATGGATTCCAACCTTTTGGTCAATCTGGCCAACAATATTTATCATAACCAATCATAATTACTCCTTATAATTTGCCTCCATGGATGTGTATGAATGAGCCATATATGTTATTGACAGTGATTGTGCTATGGCCTACAAATCTAAAGCATAAAATTGATGTATTCTTACAACCATTGATATATGAATTACAGCATCTTTAGGAATATGGTGTTGAGACTTATGATGTGTCTCTGAAACA
Source organism: Erythroxylum mucronatum (assembly GCA_027563825.1). Lineage (NCBI taxonomy): Eukaryota > Viridiplantae > Streptophyta > Magnoliopsida > Malpighiales > Erythroxylaceae > Erythroxylum > Erythroxylum mucronatum. Next base: position 9,146,835 of record JAOSBP010000002.1, on the reverse strand, counting down.
AAATTTTGTGTTGAGAGTAGCTTTGATGTGGATCATTAGTGATTTTTCGGTATACGCTATATTGTCTGGATGGAGCACAACAGGAAAATTGGCTTGTTCTTATTGTGGCAATGATTTTGATGCGTTTTATCTTCCAATTGGGGGTAAAACATGTTGATTTGATAACCACAGAAAAATTTCTTCCTTCAGATCATCCATTTAGACGCAATAAACAAAAGTTCATTAAGAATAGCATGGCACAAACACATCTTCCCTCTCACACCTGGTGAAGAGATATTGCAGAAGATTGATGAATTAGGGTTGCTGAAAGTTACAGAATTTGAAGCTGATGAAGTTAATACAAGTGTTAGTAAAAACTTTCGTTGGATAAAACAAAGCACCTTTTAGGATTTATCATATTGAAAAACTAATTTGATACGTCATAATCTAGATATGATGCATATTGAAAAAAATATTTTTGACAATTTGTTCAATACTATAACGAACATTGAAGGGAGAAAAACATAATGCAAAATCACGAGCTGATTTGAAACTTTTTTGCAGAAGAAATGAGTTACATAAAGATCTTCGCACCAGTAAATATCCAAAAGCATGTTGCACTTTAGATAAAAAATAGAAGAAAATTTTGTGTGAATGGTTGAAAAGTATAAAGTTTCCTGATGGTTATGTTTCAAACTTGGCAAGGTTTGTGGCCATGAGAAAGTGCAAATTATTTGGGATAAAAAGTCATGATTGTCATGTGTTTATGGCTAATTCTAATTGCATTTCGAGAGTTACTACCGAATAAGGTTTAGGAAGTTATAATAGAATTAAGTTTGTTTTTCAAAAGCTTAACATCATCTGAAATCAAATTGGCTGAAATGGAAAAACTAGAAAGGGATATTCCAATAATTTTGTGCAAATTAGAAGGGATTTTTCCTCCAAGCTTCTTTAACTGTATAGAGCATCTACCTGTGCATTTAGCACATGAGGCTAAACTTGCCGGTCCAGTTCAATATCGATGGATGTATCTGTTTGAGAGATAATTCAACAAAAATGATTGTAATTGAAGTAATAACATGTTGTAATAACTAAATTGTAATAACAATATTTGCTAATGTAAGTATTTGCATCACTTGAAGAAAAATGTCAAAAACAAGGTTAGAGTTGAAGGTTTGATATGTAATGCTTATTTAGTAGAAGAAGCTAGTACATTTTGTTCACATTATTTTGAGCCGCATGTTCACACAAGAAAAAAAAGGTTCCTCATAATGACGATGGGGAGGAATGAGTGATGTTGATTGTAAATATCCATTTTCACAAATCCTGGACAAGCATATGGACATTCAATAAGAAGAATGTTAACAGAGGAAGAAATTGAGGCTACTCATGGTTACATTTTATTAAACTGTCAAGAGGTTCAACTTTTCGTGCAGTAAGTTGAAATTGATTATTTGGGTTATGAAATTTAGTGTCATTCACAACTGAAATAAATAATAATGTTTTTAGATTATGCAAGAAATGGTTACGTGATCTAATGCCTTACTAAACACAGGATGATATAAATAAAGAAGTTGGAAGACACTTTCTTCGATGGTTCAAGAAATATGTAAGTTTTTACTTTCAATTATTGAAATGATTGAATTATAAGATTAAAGTGTTTGAATGATATTATATATTTTAATATGATAATTTATTTTGTTTAGGCCTTAGAAAATCCAATAAAGAACAAGTTCATATGTAATCTTACAAGGGCACCTTTGCAAACTGTTAAATCGTATCTGATGTATTTTGTTAATGGATACAAATATCATACAGAATATCATGGTCATAACATGACAACAGTAAATAGTGGAGTTTGCATACAGGGATAATTGATGGATTACTATGGTAAAATTATTGAGATACTTGAAATTGAGTACATTGCATTGCCAATAAAGCGAAGTGTGATATTTAAGTATGAATGGTTTGATCCAACTCCATATGTTGGTATAAAAGTGCATAGCTAATACAATCTAATTGAAATCAACAAGCGGAGAAGATTTAGACAATTTGAACCTTTCTTGTTGGCAATGTAAGCGATCCAGGTGTATTATATCCCTTTTCCTAGCTTACAACGAGATAAGTCAGATTAGTTGGTTGTTTGCAAAGTTAAATCTAGAGGTGTTTTTGAATCACATGAAAAAGGAGAACATATAATTGAAAGTGAAGCGCTTTAGGAAGATGTTTATGAAATAAATGTGTCTATTACATATGACAAGAATGAACTTTTGAGTGATCCAAATAATGAATATGTTGAAATTTCATCTGGAGAGGATGAGGAGAGCGAGAGATCCAAACAGGAGCCTGAGTTTGATTCTAATTCTTTAAAAAAAGAAGATGATGATGATTTTGATTTACAATTAAGTGCTAGTTAAGTGTTGATAGTGATTAATTTATGTTTGTAATAGAATATTATATTCAACAAATCAATTATTTCATTTTTAATATATTGGGTGAAATATTGAATTGAAATTGTTATATTTATGGAATATTGAATCAAATATAAATTTCAGGTTGAAATATGTCACCAAAGAGAAAACAAGATAAGATGCGACCAAGTTCAGACAACATTTCGAAGCCAGTTATTATCCAAGTGAAGTATCACATTCTGCAGCTGGAGTCGAATCAGATGCTGGACCTCCAGCCACTACACTTGCATATGAGGTATCACCTTCCGTACCTACTACAACAACATCCACCACCCCTATATTGATAGAGCTGTCAGGGGTAAACGATGTAGATCAAGGAGGCGGCCTCCAACCTTGAGTTGAGGGAGTTGATGGAAGAACTTACATCACAATTGTCAACAATCTGTCAGTGAAAATACATGAAACACCATATATTTATAATTAAGTTATAGGTTTAAATTTAAAAAATGGTATAAAAATAATTGTTTTTACATTAGGTTGATTCCGTCTTGACCATGCTCAAGAAACATGACATCCAAATTCAAGGAAAAGATTGGTCTTGAGGGTTATATATAAAAGAATATCTCTCAGGCGACAAAGGAATTTTACTATCAGGAGTTTGAGGTAAAAACAATTTTTATTTTGTTTTTAATTGATTTTTATACATTAATTAGATAAATATTATTACGTTATAAGTATTTATCGTATGTTTTTCCTTTTGTTTCAGAAAGAAAATTTTGGAGATTCTGAATTTGACGTGGTCATTTATAAAGTATGGGAGAGACGAGCACATACACGTTATCGAGACTTGTTAATGCGATACACAAGATTGGTGTATGACCGCTTTATATTTCTGAACAAATATAGAATCATTGGCAGTAGTATTGGACAACACCTGAGACAATGTCCATTTTAGAGCATAATTCTACTAATAGATGTGGAGGACCGGGGGAGAGAATCTTTCCATACATACTGGAGGATCTATTATCCATCACAAGCATGCAGAAAGACTTGAAAATATCTACACTTTATATTTGTATTCTATTTTTTTTTACTTTGGTGTATTTTAATTTAATTTGATGAGTGAATTTTGAAATAAAATGTGTATTATGAAGAATGATAACGTTATAAATGTCTGATGCCATATATGACTGCGTTGTTGAGTTATTTTCTTTGTTCAACAGGAGGTAAATATCATAAAAATAGAGAAAATTCTGTTGAAATTTTTATAAATTATAGTTCACTTATAACATTTTATTCTAATGCAAGAAAAGTCTATGGGCGCGAATCCTACACCCTGTTAGCTTTTTTTGCACACTCACACTAAAAAACATAACGGTGCGACCTTTATCAACACCCGATGTAGAAACTAAATGTAAGTGAAATTTATGCTTAATAATTATCACTTACTAACATAAACATTGCCTTCTGATATGACCAAATACAAGAAAATATTCAGCGACAGTCTCAGCAATCTGAAGATGTTGATGAGACTCAAACCTATCTTCATGCAATGGGTTGTAGGGATTGTCGTGGAAGGATATTCGACTTAGGTTCATTTGCGAACACATGTTATTCACAATCCTCCACGTATAGTACAACATCATCTAATAGGCGGTCCGCACCCAATAAAGTTCATGAGCTTCGGAGCATAGTATAGACATTGGCAACTCAGTTGTAACAGTCGGTAGAGTACATAACTCAGCTCCGTAATGAAGTGAATGAGTTGAAGAGGAGTAGCACCTCATCGTAGCAATCAAAGCATCCGCAGTCACCAAATGACTAGCATACTTGTAGTTATTTTGTATGAATTACAAAAACTTATTATGTACAAAATAACTTTTTATTATCAATTAAGATAATTTTTACTTTATATCATCAATTAACTTTCTATTTTAACAAATTAAATGTAGAAACAAATTAAAATATTATCAACAGATAACTCATAATTGTTTAAATAATGCATCAACGATCATCAAATAAAATTTTATGCAGGTAAATTTAAAAAAAAACAGCTTTAGTAAATTTATTGACAGAAAATAAAGTTTGTTGGTAAAATCTATTAGATTTTTCGACAGATAGCTAATAACCGTTGGTAATGTTGTCATTAACTTACCGTCCGTCGGTAACTTGTCCGTTGATAACTTTACTAATCGAAGACAACACAGAATAATTGTCGGTATATTCACCGACAGTTAAAAAAATGTCTGTCAGTAAATTTGTGATAGACATTTTGTGATTCGTCACAAATTATTATCTATGGCTATTTTTTTGATGCTTTAATAAATTTCGTCGCTAACTTAACCTACCGATAAAATGTGTAAGTTTAAACTTTATTTTTCTTGCGGTGAATAAACCAAGATAAGGTACCTTAGCATGTTAACTAGAGATCTGAACCTCATTAATAAGAAAAAGATTGGACGACATTCGCTGGCTCACATCTCTTTACTTGTCAGGCACCTCTGAATTTCCTGATTTTATTATTATATGCACTTGCTCCTCGAATGCGTCTCCAAGAGATCACGCATTAAAAAGATTCTTATAGCTATTTCATGGATATCGAACGCCCACTCCCAACCTCCAACTAACGGCCATCGTGCTCTTTGGCCAATGTTTCGAATGATAAGGTTATACTTGGTGAGAATAAAGTCATGAAAAAATAATGCCTTTATAAAAATAAAAAATAAAAAAATTTTCGTACATTATAACATTCTTAAAACTCCCGCAAAGCAGAAAGTTTTATACATTGGACACGTTAAAGTTTGACTTATATAAAATTCCCTGCATGCCCAACCTTATTGACACCTAATAAAAAGATCAAATATTAATATATAAATTTTAATTAAAGTCTAATTCCATTTATTAACACTATTTCAATGTGATTAATTCTAATGTCCAACACAAAGCTAACATTATAAATCCTAATGAAACTATAACTCAACATAAAAATGATATTTCATATTATTGGATCGTAAGTTTAATATGCTAACTTTGGAAAGTAAAAACTTAACTCCAAAAACATATATTATAATAAGTTATTTCCAGTAATTACAAAGTTTTAATATTAGTGATAGTCTAAAAATAATATTATTGCGTAAACCAAATAAAGCTCCAGCTCAAACATAAAGTAGCTCTATAATATTTTATAATTTGCAATTTAATGTAGGTAGTTTTAGAAATAGTATATTAAACTCTAGTTCACATTTAATTTTTAATAAGCTTATTTATGTAAATCTTAATGGAAGATTTGAAAAGACTTGTACATTAAGACTTTGGTTTAAAAATATTTGATTGTAGACTACATTAAGTTTATTTCAAATTTTGTTTTATTTGATTTTTTATAAAACATGAATTTTGATCCTATTAAGTATAATTCACACTCTTTAATTTAAATTAAAATTAGATATTGATTTCTCTAAGTACTTTGTAAAATTATTGCTATACTTTGATAAAGGAAATAAATATCAACACTTTCTACTGCCAAATACGTTGAACTCCAACGGCTTATTCAAGAGATAGATATTCACAGTTTTTCCTCCGAAAGAGGATAAGCAAGATGTCCTACTTAGGGATTTAGTGAGAGCATCGATTAATTCAAAACATACTAGGGTCATACATGTAATTTATCACATGCATCTCACACAACAACGTTTACGTAAGAAGATATATGCATATTAACCATATATATATATACGGAAGCACATAACCGAAATAAATACCTCCAGCCATTGCTCCACCAAAGATCCTCTTACGTCTCTTAGTTTTGAATCTTCTAGCCTCTCCTTATGCACGATACATGGTGTGTTCTTGTGCTATATGAGGATAGAGGCTCAAAACAAGTTTTTTAAATCGTTTTTAACACCTCTGCCCGTCACAGAGGAGATAACTCGGTAAAGCATGGGCATTAACGTGTTCGTGTGTAAGGGTTAATGCATTAAATGAACCACACTATCAACAGTAGGAAGGATAGGTAGATTTTAAAAAATCTTACAATACATTTCTGTATTAATCAACCAAAACTGCCTAGATGGTTGAACAACATGCATCTATATCGCGAAGCTTATGCTTATTGAGTTCAGTAATATTAGTTTCAAATCACAATGTTGATTTCTTCTTACAATCTGTCAACATTTTTTATCATTATTTCCTGATCACCTTTGAACATCTGAGAAATCCACAGAAGCATATAATTCAAAGCTCTCATGTGCTCTGCGACGCAAAAATTGTACCTGCCTAGATTCAACTTTAAACGTGGATCGTTGCCTAAAACTTAAGTAATGAACTGGAAAGTACAATGGACCTACAGCACTCAAAGGATGCCTACCCCAGTTGTTCAGATCTATACGTTCATCGGATACACAGGCAAATGGAACGCTGAAGAAGCAAGCAATAGTAAGGGATGTACTTAAAATTGAACACCAATGGCTGTCTTTTGTGAATCTCCAGACACTCATGTCCAACAACTAGACCTGGTTTCTGTTTCCCTGTTTCCCATGCACAACCATCTCACCGAAAACATAGCACATCAAATCTTAAAGAATGCGAACAGGATGTTAAAATCAACGGCATGCATACTTCATCGCCCGTACAGCCTACAGGGATATTTTAGGGGAACAGAAGATTTTCGCCTCTAAAACGACATCATTTTATAGGTAAGTAGATATAAAACTACGTCATTTTTAGACAAAAACCGGATTGTGGCACAGAAAATTTGAACCCGGAATTGCTTTTATTTTTGGACATCTTGGTTATATCTCAATAAGCTTCTTTTAGTAGGATCGAAGAGGAGAAACAACTTCTCATTAATATGCTTCGTGAATACAGACTACGGTCAGGGAAGAGTTCCACAACACTAGAAAAAGATACGGTGGAAGTGTTCTATGACGTCGTGCCTTGGTACTACGATCCCGCAGAGGAGGATTCTCAATGGACTATCCACTTGCTTTTGCAAAATAACAAACAAAAATGGATAGATGCTTAAGAAAAGGTATAAAGCTAAAATCATACGTATATGAGACTTATCATCTTCGCAGACAAAAACTCCGCAAGCTAAAATTCATGACTACAATCAATAAAACTTTTGCAGAAATCAAGCAGCATAGCTGGTAACTTGGAATGACATGTACCAGGAGTCCATATGGCATGCTGAAGTACTCCGCATCTTCTATGCAATGAGTTCATCTTCAAGATAGTTATATTCAAAAGTGAAGTCTGTCTTGATTCTCTGACACCTGAACAAAAGAAGCAGAGGATTAAATCCGGAAAACTATAAATGAACACACATGGAAATAGTGAAAAATATAACATGGTTAACGATTTCTCATTTTGATAACACCAAGTTCATCCCCAGCTTTTTTTTAAAAAGAAAAAAAAGTTCATCCCCAGCCAGGTTAAAACGGTGCTGGGACTTAAGTTACACAATGAAGAAACTGTTTCTCATGCAAATGCGACAATTGCAATTCAAGTTAAGACAAAAACATCAGTTTCAATGGATAAGAATAGAGAACACAAGTAAAATCTGCATACCATCCATGTTGGAGGTCATCATTGGCAATATGGAAATCAAAATACACATATGTTCCCTGTTCATATTCGTCAGTGGTAATTTTTGGCTCTTCATGACGTTGAAACCAGGTGTTGTACTTTCTGTGATATCTCCAAGATTGTTTCTTCAACTCTTTTGCAGCCATATATTGTTGATAGGTATTCTGCAGAAACGAACACTTGGCATGAGAATACGGTCAATACCATACAATCAGAGTTAGGAATAGAATGACTTGTCTTCCCCATTACCTGTTGATGGTAAAATGCAAAGAATAAGGTATCAGGTCCACAGCTATCCACGCTTACATGTTCCCAGAATGCAGGGTTGTTCACAATGGGTGCTTGTACTTGAGGATAACTAGGAGGTGTTGCTGCAGGGTGCTTCTGCAAAGCGAAACAAGTAACACAGACTGTTACGTAACCTAACACTATCATTGTTTTAACTGGTGGTGTACAATGAGTTTTGCAAGGAATTCATACAGGAGTGTAGCTCCTGGCACGTTCTGAGTCTTTCGGTTGAGGAAGTTTGAGAAATGCAGCTTCCAGCATCTGCAAATTGTGCATTTTATCATTCACTATACCAGAATTCATAGCGGATGCACTGACACTATCGCCAATGGCACCAAGGTCAGAAATGCTTCTTCGACCAATAACTCCTAGGCCACTAGAAGGCTGGCTTGAATGTAGGGGCTGTCCAGGAGAGAGATCAATATCTCTTTGCATTTGAACAGGTTCTGTCAAAGAGCCAGATGTTGCTGCCTGCAGCGAAAAAACATTTACAAGCGGCTCAAGTCACCCACGCTTGGGGATCACTCCTCTATGGCAGATACATTTAAGACAATCAAGGAAATGTGCTTCTACCAGCCTCACGGGACTTACAATATCTCTCTCATGTATGCTCTACTCAACCCAGACCCACAGATCATCCTTTACACTAATATAGGCCCAGTCGGTTGAAAACTTTGCCTCTCCAATTTCCTTTTTCCTAAGGATGTAATAACTATTGCAATTAGATTTCTTGTTTTCACCACTATTAGGTCCCTCCCCATGAATCTTATAGATGATAACAATATTTAAGTAGAATAATCAATTCAATCTTAGAATTTACGAGGGTAGAGATGTAATCAGATAGCAAGTGGTGCATGAAGTCCCGGCCTATTCTTCTGTTTGAAATACTTTTCGCAGTTTTCATCCCCATGCTAATGTAGAAGTGGTGCAGGTTGATCAAGGTAGATTGTGGCTCCCCATGCCCAACAGGACTCAATATAATGCTAAACAAAACCAATAATGTAGAAAGAGGTGGGCAAGTCTACATACAGGAGTATCCATTGCATATGGAACTTTTAATCCGTCTTCATTCACAAGATTTTTTCCAAGTCCAGATGTTGGAGCAGATTCTGGAGTTGGGTCATCAGGTAAAGTTAGAGCTTGCTGCTGCTCGTCAACCTTTCCATGCCCAATATCTGCATTGTCAATTCCATTCACCAACATAAGCAATTTATATGTGCGTCTGAAAGAAAGACCAGCTAATAGAAGAGTACCAGCATCTTTTGCACTACTTGATATTACAACTTGTTGGACAGACTGCTGATGGATGGGACTTGACTGCTGTACAGCAGCTGTAGTAACAGAATTAAGACTCGATGCCTGTCCACCAAGGCCCAAACTAACTTGTGGAGGCACAGATGAGCTTTGAGAATTGAACTGCAAAAACAGCCAGGTACATGCAAGAGAGTTGTGTTAATCTCAATTCTCTTTCATGTAATTAGACGACGAGCTAGAAAAAGAATATCTTGACAGAAATTGTTAGCCACAATCATCAGTTAATATGATTATGATCCTTAATCAGAAAGATTTACTTGCCTTCCTTTCACATGACAATTGCTTAAAGCCATGTTGACAAATGAACATATAACCAGGAAAGAAAAACCATTTTCGATAATTGAACATCATAAGAAATTGTAAACTCGATCTTAAATTGCCTTCATGAAACTTAAAAGGGTTAGCAACAAATGCATGTGATAAGAACTGCCTAATAGTGACATCACATTTGATACAGAAGACAACTGGATGCTCCACATCCACTAATCTCCAAGAGATGAAAGTTGAAAAGAGTACCTAACCCAACTACAAACAAAAACCTTTTTGGGACTATGAATTTATTTCTGAGAAAACATTTGTTAAGACAATGAGTACTTAAATTGTCAATGAACAACCTGAAAGACCTGTTCAAAAGTTTATAGGTCAACTTGTCAAGAAAGTAAAAGGCAAGAGAAACAAAATTTTGAAGGAGAAAAGATTGCCTGCTGCAGAAGTGGATTTTGTTGAGAAGAAAACTGTTTGTGATTTCCACCAGCCAGAGGTGGCATGCCAAGAAGGGTACTGTGACCTTGTTGCTGAACTTGCTGTAGTCGTTCCAAGAATTTCTCCCTCTGATCGGGCGCAATCTCAGTTCTAGTACGGAATTGCCCCTGAAATGTAAACAATATCCAGTCTTTAAACGGTTCTTTAAACTGACTACTGCTGCCAAGTGCACAGAGGGACATGCAAAGTTCCTAAGCCCTTCAAATGACAATCCCAAATAGATGAGGATTAAAAGCTTGGGTGTTAAACAGTTTTATTTACCTTATGATAACATGAAGAACATTTATCAATCCCGTCCTCCTTTTCCACTGGTCAGAAGGTTTGGGGGCCATGACAGTATATAATTTCAGACTTATAGTCATATTTTTGCGACATTTTCAACTAGGTGTGACCTTAATATGCATTTTGCAGGCGTGCCTATGTGTGTTATTTTAGCTCATTAAAGTAATTCAGTTCAATCGTGAAGGAACACAATTAAATTAAACTTGTTATCCTGAATTAGATTAATCCATCATTGTCAGCCCATTCTTCCTGTTTCCAATCAGATCATTATGCCCCTGAGCAATTTATCCTGCTAGTGACAACCCAAAAAAACCGTACAAAATTCAAATAGCAACAGATTCCGCCTACAGCAGTAATAAATTAGTAACTATTAATCAACACTACAATTTTTTATCACACAAACATCTGAAACATTATCTATCTGCATGCAATAATACTGGAATGCTCCATCTAGTAAAACTAAACAAACTATATAGTTCACCTTGCTATTAAGCCAAGGGTTGCAACTTACCAAATCCTGTGCTTGCTAAAGTTTCAACAATTTCGAACATTTCCTATTTTGAGCTCAAAACAAATAATTTTTGCATAAAGTGACACCTTAAGTTTACATCACACTTGACAATGTCAAACTTTGTTACTTCAAATCCCAACCAAATAGGAAGTCATCAAGCCAACCGGTTTCTCCAATTTTCTTAACTTAGCCAAGCAAAATTCCAGCATAGACATCATCTCTTCAAGCTTAAGTATTACATAACTTGGTGCTAAAATGAAGGTTACCAAATTCATGTAGCCACTAACTCCACAAATCATTACACCTTCAATAAGAAGGATTTTAAATCCAAAACCTCAGAAAATAAACAGATATCTTGTCGTCGATGATCTTCAAGTGGAAACAAATAATACTTAAGATTTTCAAATCTGAAATTCATAAAAATGTAGATAAAGGCTTACTGGTTCATTCTGATTTTGAAAGGAGCCTCCAGGCCTCCATTGCATGCCTGGGACTAAGGAAGAGGAAAAGACTCTTGAACCTATTGCAGCACCTTCACCAACACTGCTAGAATCGATTGTGCTGGTTCCATCAGTAGCCTTGCTAGGCTGAGGTAATATCATTCTCATACTCAGTGGGGAAGCCAAAGGCTGCACTACTCCACTATTACCAATCCTATCATCAGTTACTAAAATATTTCTTTTTCCCAGGTCAGTGGAAGAGGGTACTGTGCCAAGGGCCCCACTGCTGGGAACTATGCCAGAATTAAGAGACATACTAGATGAAGGCTGACTAGAGAGACCACTTCTAGTTATGCCCCTTGCCAATCCAGTATCAGTAAGAGAAGGTGATGATCTGCGGCCAGGGAAGCCTGCGATTTCTTCCTCCTTGACTGTAGTAGCTGGTGTTGCAGGTGATGGAGGATTGGCAGTAGATGCATTTTCAAGAACACCTCTAACAGAAGTAACAACTGGAAGCGCTGTAGAAGCACCTGATACACCAGTCAGTGTATGAGCTGTACCACTCACTGCAATTGGAGTTGAAGGGTTCCCTGTTGGGGTTGCCGCTGCAGAACTAACCATGCTACCTTTGGCAGGTGGAGTTTTTGCAATAGTATCCGTGGTGCTATCTTGTGAAGCAGTATCATCAGCTAGCTCCTGAACAGAAGTACTTTGCTTATGAGTACTAGAGAGAGTGGCCTGGAAAGAAAACCATTACTCCTCATACTTGCATGCACGGCAGAAGTCAGTACAAGATAAAACACAAAATTTGAGAAATGGAAATTCAATATGTACAAAACCAGGTTTGTTCATTGGTTAACACCAAAGGGTGATACAGTTCTCTGACAAGAACATAAAGCATTTGTTACTTAAGCAAAGACTTTGCTGATCACCGAAACCAATCATAATTAAGAAGCAATTGAATTTTACATTAAAACTGGAGAAATGGAAATTGAGTAAAGTCCATTGCAATGCTCAAAGTAAAATCATTATGATATGGTAGAGGATAACACCAGTAATTGGAACATAGAGAAATAATATGGAGAAGTCATCTTTGATCCTACAACCCTTACTCTAAAAACGAAAACGTCACAGATGAGCCACCAGGAAATTGAAAGTTCTATACTTCCCTCGCCATTTGAATTTAAGGGAACAGAGAAGGATATCATAGGACAGGTTGGAAACCTAGAACAATGGGCTATATTAGCATCCACTGTACAGTGCAATGTCCAAAATGTAACTGATGACAAGTCAACATAAATACAGGAGTTGCAAACTATTTCCAGAGATATATACACGTTAAACAGGTTCAAATTAAGAATAAGGTTGATCAAAACCGGTAGCTGTAGAAACACCTACAGAAATTTGAGATGTTGATGCCACCAAAGATGTCTTCAAGCTATGAACTGGAGCACCCTATCAATCATATTGAAAACTAAATCACGGAGAAATAAAAATCATAAATAGATGAAACCATGTAGTGAAATTATTCTTATATCACAAACATGAAAATAACTCCACAGAGCCTCAATTCCAATGTAGCAAAAGAGGTAGAAGAACTCATTTAAAGCTTGAAGGTTCACCTTAGCAACAGGAGGACCAACTGAAACTAGATCTTCAAGAGACTCCACCTTGTCTAACGGCAATGAACTGTATAGCTCATCAACATCATTAAATTCGTCAAAATCTTCCTGCAGGAAGAGGAAAACCACACATCCGGTGAGATTATGCAAAAAAAAAAAAAACACTATAAAGTTGTTAAGAATATTGATATAAGGTTGTACTGCAATCCAAAAGGAACATTATATTGCACATTTAGCATGTTAGTCAGGATATGTAGCACATGCACTGTCATGTCTGGTTAAATAACAAGGAAAAGACAAACCTGATTACGTTCCACATAATCATCCAAGAAATCTTTGGCATCATTGACCTGCTCAGGACTCAATTCATCATTATCCAGTAGCCTTAATATCAGTTCCAGTTTCATTATATGAGCCTTATGCCGAGTAATAGATGTCTCTAGATGCGTCTGCAAGACAAAGGAAGAAACATCAAAGACTGCAAAAATAATAAACCAATTGCAGAAAATTTCACTGATTGAATTCCAACCAGTCTGGGTGGTCTTGTCTTTCCTTTCTTGACAGATAGTCCTTCAATCTCAGCTTCAAAGCTATCAATTTGGGACTCCAACTCTCCAACCTAACACACAGACAGAAATATGACAATATAAATCAATAGAGATTTCAGTAAGGTCAAAATGATTACTCCAATTGAATGTCCAGTTATTATTATAGTCAAAACATCTACAAATAGAAGCCTTTAAGTATTAGATTCATTGTTATAATGGTTCTTCCTAGAAAAAAAAAAAGAATAGTTATCAGGCACCAAAGCCAACAAGGGGGGAGAGAGAAAAAAAACTTCAGAACTGTTTAGATGTTAACAGAATAACAATGCAATAACAGATAATAAAATTTAAAGTTTATTTACATACCACATTATTCAACCAGTCCCTTGTCTCTGATTTAGCTTTCTCCTTTGGGTCCTATAAATGAAAAATAAAACAAGACCAATGAGAGAAATAACAACCTGGAGGTTTTAAATAAATTTTTTTAGTTCTATTTGGAGCCCTTAGGTCTGATTCTCCACCAAAAGAGTAGTCTTTACTTTCTCAAATCATTATAAGTGAAATAATCAGGTAACAAGTACTCAGGAATCATGAAATTTCCTTGAAACATGAAGATATGAGAACCAGCGTAAACAGAAAAAAAAACTATAGGCAAAAGTTCCTTGAAAAATCACCAATCACACAATAGGCAATACTAAACTAAAGCAGAAATGCAGTTTTAACAAAAAAAAGTTCAAGCAAATGGTAATCATCATCTAAATACTGTTGAAGCACCTTACTTGAATAAAGACCCACTGAATGATCCACCCAATTCTAAGCACTCAACCATGTCTACGTATACCTTGACACCTAACCAGTTTATCTGTTTTTCACAACTAACAAGTAGAGCAATTACAAGAAATGATCTGGAAGATCTAACTACATAAAATAAACAACAATCACCAGCAGGAAATTTAACCCAAAACACTTTAGACACAATTGGATGAGGACGTTCAGTTACTCAAGGAAATCCAGAAAACATGCATTAAAAGAACAAGTCAGATAATAGTCAGCTTTGAACAAACTACCCACAAATCAGCAACATTATTATTATTCCACAGACTATAACATAAACGAAGAAGTATAAGTTTACAAATCTTACAGTTTTAGGTTGTTGCCCCAGGCCTTCTTTAGAGAATGCTTTTGTCTTAGTTTCCTTCTCGCAGATTTTAAACCGTTCCATTTCACGCTCAATTTGTTTACGAGCATCCACCAAAGCCTGTTCATAAGAGGCACTAACCTAAACAAACAGAGAATATACAAGGAAAATGACATTAACCCCCAACAGCAATACCCATGCCAAGTACATGTAAAGGAAGAGACGTTATCTTTGCAATTCACATTAACAAAGATGCAATAAAATGTTCAAAATTGGCATACCCCTGATAGCGATATAATAAGATTATCAAAGGAAAAAGGATCACTGAGAAACAGTATGCTGAATTTCTTATGGACATTACTTTTAGGTAAGCATGTATCACTAACAGAAACTGATATAATTCACTTATAAACATTGGTTTTCCAGTAACTTGCTTAAAAAGTGAACTGCTTAAACTTTAAGTGAACAAACTGTTCATCGCATAGCAATGGATTAAAGAACTAAAACAAAGCTATTTTAATCATCCAAATCAGTAAGGTTTTATAACTGAAACCAAGGGATCTAAATGCAACAAAATTCCTTTACAGATAAAACTGCAAAACACAAAAAGCGTGTATGTATTCAACTCTTAGGATAAAAGGATGTGGAGCTCCTCTTAATAATACTTGTAGAACAGAAACCTTTAACTATCTGAGTCTGAAACCCAGAGGTGAACAACTAATTATAAATCAGAAGATATAACCATATTCTTTGTCTAGGCTCATATTAAGAGAACATACTGCTGGATTAAAGGATGAATTTCACAAGCTAGGCATCTATATTGTGTTTATATCAGATGATCCTAAGGTGGAAAACTATTATGCCATGTGTCTAAATTATTTCTAACAAAATTAAAAGCATGCTTCAAACATTACGATTATGAATGAAACAAAAGAATTGACCTTTTTATCCTTGATCTCACTGGACTGAATCCATGTCTTAATCTGATCCCTATATCTCTGCAGCTTCTTGATCTCCTTCTTTAAATCAGCTTCAAACTTCTCCTTCTGATTAGCGTTGTCCGTATCATAAACCTAAATCCACATTACGTTTTCACAAGGAAACCACATGAGAACAAGGAGAATAGAAACCGCATTTGACGTTGTGGTCAACTGCGGAGAACATATGCGTAAAAAATAATGTCATATCAAACAGAGCTATACAGAAATGCAATTTCCAGAGCTTAATATCAAAAACTAAAGAGGAAAGAAAGAGAGAGGAAAACGAAGAGTATGACCTTATTCCAGATGCTATCGAAGACGTCGACACCTTCCTGGACCTTCTTGAGGACGCGATCGATCTCTCCCTGAAGTTTGCGACTCGCTCCCATGGTGAAAACTTCTTATCATGAGAAAAAAAAAAATAGGGAAGCTTTCGGTGTGTGTTTGTTACTTTGTTGTGCTCTGTTAGGTATGCAGCAGTAACAGTACTACCAGGATTGATTCTTATTTTATGGGTGACGCTCGAGTCTCGACCACACCCACAGGCCACAGGATAATTTGATTGATCGAACCTCGCCCGGTTACTTCGGGCTGGAATTTGAGGCAGCTGTGGGCTCACTAGTTCTGTTTTTTTGGGGATTTTCGAGTCCATGTTTGGATTGCCACCGCTAACCTGAATCTCCTTTTATATTAGAGACTGTTTCATCATGCTGTTCTCATTAAATATCTGAAATTTAATAAATTAATTTTTTTTTTCTTTTTGGAATACTTGTCTCGGCTCGGGTCAATCAAAGGTCTCGTTACTGTATCTCCTTACACTTTAATATTTATAAAATAATATTAATAACGCTATTAAAATATAATAACGAAATTCTGTTGCCATTTATACTTCTGTGGTTACGGTGTAGTATCTGTTTCTGAATTTTACTATTTAAGGTGGGGAATAGTTGATTTCAAATTCAAAATGTATTTAAGGTACTTTGTCTTGTTAGTCTGTAGCTCGTTATGTATCCACTTGCTAATCTTCAAAGTCACAAGATGGATGGCAGGATACTTGAGAAGGTTAGTGTTCGTGCATTTTCCTCATTTTTCTTCATCAAATCTTGGTAGCTCAAAGCACTTGACTGCGGTTTAGCTGTTGGCATTTTTTTTATTCTTTCCGTCTATGATTGATCATAGGGTAAAAATATAAACCTCCTTTGTTGTTTAAAAAAATCTTTAAAAAAGTTCTCTACTCTTTAAAATTTTCAAAAAAAATTCTAAGATTTATTATTTTAGAAAACTCCTATTTTTTAGAATTTGGTTAAAAAATAATATTGAATTACATGCGGTATGAACATTAAATGTGAAGCAATCGTATGTCATTAATATGGTAACTCAACTTAACTCTCAAACTTAAATCCGACTCAAATCAATAATTTATTATAATTACATTAATTTGATTTGTTATGTAAATAGTATTTGATGAATCCATATTTGATGTTCATACTACATAATCGAAACTTAAGAGGAGATTTTTCTAAAAAGTTAGAGACTTTTTTTTATAATTTTAAAGATCAGGGATTTTTTAAGGATACTTAAATTACAAGGGAGGTTTATATCTTTTATCCTTTGATTATATTATATATTGATTGTATCTTCTGTATGTGTATTCTTGGACGATTTATCTCTACCAAACGCTAATATCCATTTAAAATCCTTACCCATGTAGTCTAGAGCCCGTGCTGAATGAACATACTTCTATCACTCTATCTCCTTGCATGTTCTACAAATCATGTAATAGTCATTCGTTAACAACAGCTATGCCATGTTAAAGAAGATCAAGTAAAACTTCAGCTTTTCGACATTTTCCTCAAGTTAACTTCTTCCACCAGGTTATAGAAAATCATGTAAAACTTTAGCTTTTTGACGTTTCTCTCTAGTTAAACTTCTTGCCACGGGTTATAGAAAACACTAGAATTGGGCATTGTTAATGCTAAGTTGTATATGTCTTTTTCTAGTGATTATAGATTGAACATTACGAGTTAACGAACATATAAGTTCCATAACTAGTTGGATTAAGATATTTTCTATTTTTGTGGGTTAATGATTATCATGCAAACTTCATAGATATAGAGAAACCCTAGAAGATACTTTGTTTCTTTTGCTAACTTTTTCCATTACTCATTTAATTTCAGCATCTAAGTTGTTAATTTTTTTAAGTGGATTAACCCTCCAATATGCAAAAGAGCTTTAGGCATCATCCCTGGTCAGTTAAAGAAGATAAGAAAGCTAAAAAAAGAAACAGATTCTAAAATTGAAAATAAAATTATTAGTATTTTATTGTTAGCAATTTTTATTAAAAATTGCTATTAGTGGATGTAGAAATAGAAGGAATGATGAATTTAAAGATAAGGGTGAACCTATTTGTTATTCTCCCTAAGGACTCTTCATATAATTTTGCTATCTAATGTATTGGAAAGTAGGACTTTAAGAACTTTTTAGTACCTCATCTAATTTATCTTATTTAGACTAGTTATGTGCAAAGCATTCATCATAATGTCCAGTCCATGTACAGTTATGAATGTATATATTCATACTCCGTATTAAAGTCTATGAATAAAGTTTTTCAAGATAAAGAGAGATCTATCCGATTAAGTGGCAACGATGAAATATATTGTTCAATCGTCATGTAAACTTTGGAAATAAGAATAACAACTAGATTTGTTCTTTCTTTCCTTCATTATTTTCTTGAAGTTTCTTTTTTTAAGGACTTAATGATTTCATTATAAGACTAGTTATTTTCATTCATCAATATTAAGTCATCCTCCCACTTTAAAGTTAGTTGGACTCCACTTTGAAATTAGTTGGACTTTATTTTATATATACTTGAGGTTTACTAGTAATGAATCATTTTCTCTTTAAATTAACTGCCTCTTTTGCTATCATAAGTGTTCATAGCGTCATGCCAAGGATTTAAATAACAACGTGTGAATTTATTTAAAAGATTTGGTATCTAGGACATGCAATGAAATGATATATGATCAATATACATAGTTTGATAATTTATATTGTGCCCCACAATAACCCATGCTAAACTATTCAAGAGATGCAATATTTTGAAAAGCATGGTCTATTTATACATTAATATGTGAGCAAGAATCATTGGTTGAAAATGATTAAGACCCACCAATTTGTATAAAGCAAAAAGTTCCCAAAAAGTAACTATCTTTCTAAGCAAAAGCTTAAGACTTTATGTAATATTTCCTTATGATGTTGATATTAACCTTTTCATTCTTGCATTTGTTTTATCTTAACAAAAATAGAACCAAATAATCAAAAGATAATCCAATTGTGAAAATTAATTAAAAACGTGTAAATCTTTGTCATTGCTCAGTATATGTAATCTTTTCCGAGTTATGACTCGTCATGTTAATGGTGGTTAAGGTTCCTCACCCCACAAAGCTTCATATATATAGACTAATCTCTTTCTTTTATTTGATGGTTGACTTGAAAAATTAATCGTAAAACAATTTACTTGGACATCATATATAGAATACAATTGTAAAAATAAAAAAACAGTGTTCAATTTTCAAGACATATAAGAGACTAAAAAATATAATGTGTTAACTTACATATGTATCGATTGAAACTTGCTACAATACACCTTTCGTTGGATATATTTATTGTTATGCATTTGTTGGAAGAATGTTTGAAAAGTTATTTTCATTCCTCTCTTTGACATCTTGTTACCTTTGGTTGAATTCTCCTAATTCTCCTTTCTCTTATTCTTGCTTGCTTGACTTTTTTCGAAATGGAGGTGATAATAGTGGTTCATGTTCAGCTTAAGGCTATAATTTATCTCTTTAAATTGATTCCATCATATACTCAGAAGCCTATAAATACTTGTCTTTTATAAAACTAAAGTGATGCATATTTTTTAGGCTCTTTATTATTGTATCTAATGGTAGCAATGGTATGTGAACATGATATTCATGACACATCCCATCTTTTATAACGACATATCTTATGCCTCAAGTTCACAATATGTTTAACTCTTTTGTGTTTTACTTAAAATTCACAAACACCATTACTCTTAAGTTTATAATCAATGATTAACTCCTTATTAATTTTCAATTTGTTCTTTATTATTTAGCCAATGTCATCCCTCCATTTACTTGTCATGTTCCTATTTTTAACTAATCACTTCATAATAAGTACTATAATTTCCTCAAGCATTGTCATAACGTTCTTTGTCCAAGATTTAATTATACTTTCATTAAACGCTTCCAAAAGATTATTACTTATAATATCACACTTGAATAAAGTATTGAAATATATCTTGAACATTTTCCCTTTGGAATTCTTAGTATATTTTTATGATCATTTTTTGACACCTCTTTTAACTCTTTTAAATAAAAAAGATAAGCTAGGTTTATTAGATGACTTACAACACTGTCAGAATAGTCTTTCCAATTTAAGTCTATTATGGTTCCTCTTTCTCTAATTGGTGAACATGTTTCTTATATAGAACTTAGTTCAACCTCTAAAAGCTACCTACTATTATGTAACGTTCAATTGAAAAAAAAAGTAAATAAGTAATAAGAGTAAATATATGTTATTAAAGCTTATAAAATTTATAATATACCTTTAGTTAATATGAAATTATTACCCATTCACCTCCATCTTTTAAATCCAAGTCTTTCTTTAATAACTCTTAAGAACTAATTCCAAGTTTTTGTTATCTTAATATGAACCATAACCCATGTTACAAGAAATATTTGATTATTGTTATCTCTTCTTATTGTTGTCAATAAGTCACCTTTTACAATCTCTTTGAGAAAGTAACTATTTAGTTATATCAACCTTCTACAACCATCTAAGAACCCCTTGTAATATTCAAAACACACATTCTATCAAATGATGGTTGTAAATAATCTCCAAATGATGGTCTTTCAAAAACCAATTCAACTATGGTACTAGGATTTGATCTTAAAAGTTCTTATACCCCTTTGCATTTCCTCTATCACCAACTTTCTAGCCCTATAACAAAATTATACTCAACATCTGACTGTCAAATCTTTCTTAGAAAACTTCTTTAAGTCTATTAGCTTTAATATAATAAGTTGTGGGAGGTCATCAAGTAATTGTTAGCAAGTCACTATGCCTCCATGACACTTAACGATGCTCAGAAGAATTATTCCACAACGTTGAAAGAATTTTTGGCTATAGTTTTTAGGTTAGAAAAATTTCAGTCTTACCTATAGGGCACACGAGTGATCATTTATTTACACTATACAACTTTGAAATATTTGGTGACTAAGAAAGAAGCAAAACCAAGGTTGATTCGGTGGATCTTACTCCTGTAAGAATTTAAGTTAGAAATATGAGACAAGAAGGGAGCTAAAAATTTGGTGGCCAATCATCTCAACCGAAGCACTCCAACCAATACATATGATGTTTTCTAAGACGAATTTCCATATGAAAGTATCTTTGCAATCCAACAGGTAATTCCATGATATGCTGACATAGTAAATTTCTTAATGACTAAGTCCTTACCTAGTGATTTATTTAGAGTTGGAAAGGATAAAATTAGATGAGAGGCTAAATTTTACATATGGGATGAACCTTATCTTTGGAAATTTTGTGATGATCAAATTATTAGAAGGTGTATTGCAGATGATGAAATTCCTTCTATATTAAAATTTTTCCATTCATCTGTGTGTGAGGGGCACTTTGGCCCCAAAAGAACAACTCGTCAAATTCTTGAATGCAGTTTATTTTAGCCCAAATTATTTTATGATACTTACATGTTTTGTAAGTCTTGTGATCGTTGCCAAAAAATAGGTAGTCTGGGATGAAGAGATCAAATGCCACTTACAAATATCCTAGTTTGTGAAAATTTTGATATATGGGGAATTGACTTTATGAGTCATTTTCCTTCATCTTTTGGTAAGACTTATATCATTCTAGCTGTGGATTATATGTCAAAGTGGACAGAAGCAAAAGCTACTCATACAGATGATGCTAAGGTTATGGTCAATTTTGTCAAATCTAACATTTTTGTCAAGTATGGAATACC
>JAOSBP010000002.1:9085211-9095811 GCA_027563825.1 Erythroxylum mucronatum | reverse complement strand
ATAACCCTAGTTGTCTCTTCGTTCTCCAAAACCTAAAACTCTCTCAAAATACTGACTTGAGCGTCGGAGGGGCCTCCTGGGGAACTGCCCCCGGCGTGCCTTTGTTCGTTTTGCAGGTACTCCGCAATCAAAACTACTCATGGATATGGATCAATACAAGGATGTTCCGGATCAGCGAAATCTGGTTGAACCACTATCTATCCATGATGTCTATGCATTCATACTCAACGGTTTACTCAAGGAACTAGCAATAAAACTTAAGCCTTCCACTATCCATAATTCAAGCGGTAGCTTATAAAAATGTCCCTAAATTGAAAAAACTTCAACACATTCCCTATTAAATGCAATCCCTGACTTTTATTTCTGTAGGAACATAGGTTCCCCCCCGATATGCCAAGGACCTATTTCAATTATTTCATTTAAATTACCATCGAAGCAAATTTGAAAATAATCATGTCATCATCAGTAAGTAGATTTTTCTCTAATACTCCACCGTGCACTAGCTTGGGCCTTGATAATCGGAGATGTAGGATGTTTGCTACAAAATGATCCTACTAATGCATTTGACCATGGCTTTTCCCCCCGCTTGTAGGAGTTCAGGTGGGGGACAAACAATGTCATCCTTTATGACATCAAGGTAATGCTTCATTTGTACCTTGTGTTGCTAGAAATGAAATTTTTTGCTCCATGCACTAGCAATTGGGAAGACCCATTGTGACGCCCTAATACCCCCTGGGAGGATATTGCGAATGCCACCCAAGACAGTACAAACAGAATACGAAACATTTCGCAGAAGTATAGCATTCAACAATAAACATTTATACGAAACATTGATCTATTTGTCACTCCATAATTTGTCACTCATTCACTGATCCATTTGTCACTCCATAATTTGTCTCTTAATTTCTTTATTTTTCTTAATCTAAATTACCTCAAATTTTCAATAGCTTTCTAAAACATCCTAAATGTCTCCAAAAATGCAGAATTAATAATAATATATACTAATTTAATAATCCAAGACAATTAATCCATAATTCACCAAAATTTCGAAGTACCCGAAACATTACCAAAGTCGCTAAATCATATTTTATTCGTGTTAACAACTCAATTATACCAAGCATACCATGCATTGAAATTCCTTAATATTCTAACCTCTAATATGGGGCGTTACACCCATAGGACTTAGATAGTCCAGAACTGCCAACGCCAACGCCAATTTTCTATGCTTCACTCAAGAGAGCAAGAAACTCCTCCACAGTTTGAACAGGTAGCTCACCATCGTCAGTAGTAATGGGACCCAACACCATGGATGCTACTATGGAGTTATGGGTCTTATGGGTGTCACCACTTGCTTCAGATCTGGGTCAACTCTGGCTCTAGAGCGGGTATAGAGCTCATGTGAGTGTCACCCTGGCTTTAGATCTACTATGGAGCTCTCGTCAAATCTGGGTCATCATTTGCTATGGAGCTCGTGAGGGTGTCATCGTTCTCTCGTCAGATCTGGGTCATCGCTTACTTCTTTCGTGGGTCACTTACTTCTCGTTTGGAGCTCGCGTGGGTGCTTCTCTCTTTAGATCTGGTAGTGTCATGTGGGTGCTTCTCATTCTCATCTTTGTTAACACCATGAAATAGAGTCCTCAACAACTATATTTACAAGCATGCCATCCAAATTCTCAGAATCTTGACTCATTAATTTAAATTCATCATAATTCGTTTTTTTCTCTTTCGTTTGGTGGGAAATCACGCGAGACTTGATCCCATATGTAGCAAATTAATTTTAAATATTTTCATTTGATTTCTTAAAAATCAAGATTACCTAAAATTTTATAACATGATTAGTATACAAAATATAATAAAATATGAATTGTAATTCGTATTTTAACCTTTTTTTGTTTTTTGTCGTTTCATTTTAACCGTTTTGTCCTATTTTTGTCGTTTCATTTTAACAATTTCTAAAATTAACTCACCTTAATTATTATAGTAGTACAAGTTTCTGATATATAATAATATCTACTTTTTACATAACATGTTCAAAAAACTCTATAATTATTATAGAGAATATTAGCCAAAAAGTGCTAGCCTATAACACCCCACTCCTATCTGACACATGCACGTGCACCCTTCAGACACACGTGCACATGCCTGATAGAAATGGTGTGTTAACCATTTCACGTTCACTATATCACAAGGCATCGTAAGTAAAATAATAAATAACACATTGTCTGAAAAACCATATTTTTCCTCATTTCATTTCTCAAACTATGATTCACAATGTAGGCATTGACCATCATCCATATTTTACAATATCAACCTAGAGTATTTATAACTCAGTCTACATAATATGCTACATACATAAGGAAACTAGACAAAAACTAAAACAAACTATTTCTTCAGTCGCAGTTGACCAACCTTTGAGCTATAACTTATACCAAAATATAGTCATAGCAGCTAAGTTATTGCTCTTTCGAACCTGAATTTGTCAACGTTACAATTTTGATGAGTTTTACGAACTCAGTAGAGTAGCCATCCTCAATGGTTCACTCTTGTCATACAACACAACAGTTCATACTATCATGTAATTCATATCAACTTAGTCACATCAAGTACTCTTATAAATCACTTGTTCACAAATTTCATAATTTCAACACAAGTTCATATCATTCATTATCACATATTCATACAAGGAAAGTCATCATAGCAATGTAGTTATTCAATTTATTCATATCATATTTGAAAGCAATGTTTATGAGACTCAATTCATTTATTACATTGTTGTGACTGTGTGCCTTTTTCACTGTCTCGTATCTGTTGTGGATACCGGGCTCTTTCATACTGTCCCTTATTTGGCTCTTTAAACACATTGAGCCTTAGGCTTTAATCATGAATGTCTGAGCTTTAAGCTCTTTTTTTATTAGTAACATCAGTCACAACTGTCTTTATATTACATGCATTAAAATTAAATGCATGCCACAATTTAGTCATCACATTCAATCACTTTCAATCGCATTTCGTATTTACGCATTAACGGTAATCATCAGGCTAGGTCCGACATTCAACTTTTTTATTGAGGATCAAATAGTCAATCTCATTCACATACAAGTAGCACTTCCAATGATATTTACATGCATCAAACTCCTAGGACAATTATTATCCAAAATTTAGAACACAATCAGCATATATCAAATTCAGGTCAATAATAAACAGAACAAATTAAGGTGAGACCATCTTAGGTTACTCACTATTGCTCCCTTTTTTTATTTCCTTGAAGTTTCGGCAATATCTAGAAGCAGTCACTCTACTTGCTCTTCTATATGCAATCAAATACAATTTCATGTTACCACATTATTCATATAACTGAATATGCATTTTTTATAAATGTATCATATAACATGCATGTTCAATGAAATATGTTTGGGCATACTTCTGTAATAAACCGATACAAAGATCAATTGTACTCCAGAATGTTTCGAAATTCATACACTCGTTAACTATTCTAGCTTTCTTTTCAGCGCAGACTTTCGGGTCTACTTTTACATGATCATTATGACAAAGAAAATGGTATATTTCTGTAACACTTTCTTATAGAAAATTGTTCCCTTATGCCGTAAGTTTCTAATGACACCAAGATCATACAATTTGGTTCATTATTCTATGAGTTATGCTTAAATTACTATGAATGGAGTACATTTGAAATTTTGGCTAGGGTATGATCATGCATTCAAAGTTGTACAACCCATATCTCTCAATTACAATATCCAAAAATTACAAACTTTATACCAATTGAAAGTTAAGAGAACAAGCTACAAATTTTATGAAGATACCTTTGTTTGATTCAGCCTATATCAATACAGTTTATTCGATAACAATAAGACATGATTTCTGTCACGGGTAGTGTTATAGCCTAAGTCAAGACTCAATATCAAGCTAAATTTCGAGACCCTTAAGGATAGAATTCAAATTAAATTTCTTCTTAAAACTTGTATCCAAATGTTTCTAGTTCAATCTAGGTCAAGAATCATCTCATTAGGAAACCTATAGATCAAAATATAACCAAAATATCAAAGTATGATCAGTGAAATCATTCCAGTTAATAATATTCTAGCACGCTCACCATTTTCATCCTAAATTTATCACTCAATCTTTTCCGAATGGATTCAAATGTTCATAAAATTTGGTGGAGATGAAGAACAATATGTTATGAGTCTATTGGTTTAAGTCTTATGTCATTTGGATGTCAGGAGAAGAAGTTATAATAAAAAGAACAAAGGATGTTTAGAGAAACACTACAGCTCATATTCCAACAATTCTTCTT
Source organism: Erythroxylum mucronatum (assembly GCA_027563825.1). Taxonomy (NCBI): domain Eukaryota; kingdom Viridiplantae; phylum Streptophyta; class Magnoliopsida; order Malpighiales; family Erythroxylaceae; genus Erythroxylum; species Erythroxylum mucronatum. The sequence goes on along the minus strand of JAOSBP010000002.1, from coordinate 9,091,499 downwards.
CACCAATATCACATGCATTTAAGTCCAATTCAAACATTATTCTTATACTAATAAACATACCATAAAGATCAGGTTTGCTACCTACTTTTTAAGCCTCCAATTTTAGCTCACAACTTCAGATTATCGAAGCCTCCATTCATGCATGATTCATCACAAACTCAAAGTGAAAACAGATTGTGGACAACAATATAAAGACCACTTTCAACTGGTTCTTAACTATTTTATGAAGGATAGATGTCTAGCTTTGATGTAGCAATTTAACAAGTCTTCAACCAAAATGCAGAGCTGAGAGATGGATGCAGGTTTCAATGGAGAGAAGCAAGAAAGAAGAGAAAACTCAGCAAAAACTTGTTTTTTCAGCACTTGCTTAATTCAACCAGGTGCAAGGTGCCATTAACTTGGAATAACATGTGTCCATAGGCATGCTGGCCACTTATCATCTTCCTAGGCCACCAAATGCCACCATTGAGCTAGGCCATTTGTCTCCCACTTATTGCTGCCATTTGTCAATTAATTAGATATGCCATTTGTCACTTAATTTTCCATGCCAAACATCACTAATTCATAAGCTTAGTCATCTTATTTTCCATGTATCCATTTGTCTTACTACTTGGCATTTTTTTCCTAGACCAAATATACATTTTAATTCATCAATTTCCCAATCCATAACATTAAATTCCAAATTTTATAATTGAAATCCAATCATACCAAAATTCAAGACATATTAAAGCATAATTCACATTTATAGATCAATTTTACCCGAAAAATGTCAATAAATGCATGTACAATCATATTAATGTGCAAAAATCAATATTCTCGTGTATGTGTATGCCATATTATGCATACGCATAAAATATCCTTTCTAATTTCTCACTAACCTCTTATAAACACTATTTTAGCCTTAATATGTGTAACGGAATGTTATAAGCTCCCTTTTGATCCTAAGCCAATTTATAATAGTTTTTAGACATTTCAATAACTTAATTGAAATAAATTTCTAATTTTACTTAAACTTATAATTCTAATTAAATATCAATTGTATCCAAATAAGATCCAATATCTTATATTGATCTTTATTTATCAAATATCTCATATTTAATTATAAAGTTTATCAAACTTTACAATCAAGTCTATTTTGATTAAAACATATTTTCTATTTTTAACTCATTCTTTGTGTATCCCACCCAAATATGCCAGGAATGAATATAAATTATAACTTTAAATCATATTTTTAAGGTTAGATAAATTAAAATTCTTTAATTTTTTAATTCTTTAATTAAATAAGTTATATTCATTGTTCAAAATTGACATGTAACGGCAAATCACTACTGCTCAAATATTTAGGAATGTCAAAATGATTTTGACAAGCCTTTTTGTGCATGATTTTTCGTATAATTCAATCATTTCATCGTACAATGTTTTGATTAGACATAAACCATGAATTTAATGTCTACTTTATTTTAGTCCGATCATATTAGTTTTCCACTATTAGCAATTGATTATATTAATGAAATTTATAAACTATTTTACAAAATGTTATTTCACCTTAATCAAGGATTTTTCAAATCAATACTAATCGAGAACAATAAAACATTTTTCATAATCATTTTGGGATGATGAATCATTTATTGATCACTCAACTATTTTCATATAATTCATGCTATATCCAATGGTTAACAACTAAGCTATAGTTGACTATAATAGGCCATAAGTAATATCAAAATATAACAATCTCTATATGAGATACTTTGGTGATCTCAAGTCAAATAATTGCTTATACAATTATCACAATGGAAATTTTTGTAAACATACAAATAACATTCTAAATGAAACTCTCATATGAGGTTAGTTCAGTGAACTTATTCTCTAACAAATACTCACATTTTTAATTATCTCAATATTTTGGTGTATGAGAATGAATTCTTCTTTCATAAATAAGAAACATAACGTTTGTTATTCTTTTTTCACTTTATCTAGTCTTAATAGTGTCATGACTATAAATAATTTAAGGATAATACATAATTTCAATATGAATTTCATAATTATGATCTTTTTATAATTTTATTTGCAATGTACATGTATCATATGGACTTTATCATATATATATATATATATAAAAGATAAAAATATCTTTAAATAGTTATGTCATTAGACTAAAATCAACCGATTGGTTATAGGCCACAAACTAACACCTATAGAATTCTTAAGTTTTTCATAAACGAATATCTCCAAATTTTGTGAGTTTTTCTATAACATATCTATTGGTGTATATTATAAAATTTCTAAAATAATTATTGCACAATTAAAATTATGATGAGATCATAATTATGAAATTCAATTTACATTTATGTATTATTTCTAAATTATTCATATTTTTAGTTTCATTAAAATGAGATATTGATGAAATGGTAAAACTATCACAAATTATGTTTGTTTCTTGTGAAGAAAGTAATTGATCTCATAAATTAAAGTACGAAGATACTTAAACGAAAGTGTGAGTGCTTATTAAAGATTAAGGTACCGAACTGACTTGACTATGAGGATCTCAAATGAAATATTACTTATTTGTTTGTAGATTTTTTCATTATGATGGTTGTATAGTTGATCCTTAAATTTTAGATTACCTAAGTATCTCATATAGGAATTACTACATTTTGATACTACTTATGACCTATTCTATTTAAGGTAGCTCAGCCGTATTACTTAGATATAGTATGAATCATATAGAGATAGATGAGTAAGTTAATTAGTAATTCATGACACTAAAATAATTAGAGAGAATATTACATTGTTTTTTGATTAGTAATGATTTAAAGAATTCTCTAGCCGGAGTAAATCAAGATTCGAAAAGGAATTTTCAAATATTAATTATAAATAAATTACTAATTAGCAATGATGAATATGATTGAATTTAAAAGACTAGATTCTAAATCAATCTTATGCGTCTAATATTGGATGAAAAAAATTATTAAATTATACATCATAATCATAATCATGTATGAACATGTTGAGTTAAATCACTTTGACATTTTTAATATTGGGTGATCATGACATATTTGTTAAATATCAATCCTAATTTATAATTATAAATTATTTAATTATAAAATTGAAGATAGAATAAGAGGAGTTTTAATTTATCTAATTATAATTATGAATTATAATGTAATTTACAACGACTTGTTAGAAACTTAATGAATTACACTAGAAACTTAATGAATTACACATAAAAAACAATTAAAAATAGAAAATCAAGTTTAAGAAATTTCAGAGATTAAATATGAAATATTTGATTTTATTAAAAAGATTTTAATCAGAGCTAAACTTTAATTACAATTAGGAAGTTTAATTTTAATAAAAAATAAACTCTTATCTTTTTCTATAAATAGGAGGAAGGTGAGCTAATGCTCCTTCCTTTTTTTCTCTAAGTGTTGACTTTTTTTTTTTTGCTTTGCAGATACTATTAAAAATTGAATACTTAAATCCCTTTATTTATGATTCATAATTTTTAAGTTATTAAAACAAGATAAAAAGATTTTACAAAAGTCATTTTTATTACTCCCATGATTGAATGACGGTTAGTTTTCCTGTAATATCATCCAAATCTTTTGGAATTTGTTGGGGTCTCCTGTGTTAGATAGTTTTCTAGCTGTGTAAATTATGCTACCTTTGTTGCCAAATATATATATATATATAGGATCAAAGGCTCGGATATTGTTTTCTTCGGTCAAACTTCTTTCTCTTAAAAGGCTGTTTTAACTTGTCAGATTCTTGACAGAAAAGTGAGATGAAATTCCTCTTTAATTGTAATTTAAAGTTATTGCGTAACATTTTTATTTTAAATTCATGTATCTCAAGAAAATAAAGAAGTCAATTTAATTATAAATAATACGTTAGAGTTATTAATATTTATTAATAAAATGAAAATATTTCTATGTTAATATAAAATAAAATTTCAAATATTAAAAATGAAGTGTAAATTAATTTTAATAATTTATTTAACAATATGGATTATAATATTAATTTTTTTATTGAAAACAATTAACTTTGTAAAAGGGCCCGATCTAAGTAACAAAATTTGGATCAAGAGTGGAACCTTTTGCACGAGACGTGCTTGTTTTTCACGCATTTAGCCATCTTCTTTCAAACCCGTGTATAATATTCATCAAGCCGTTGATCGCCATTGTAAATCATATGTAAATGAGTGGTCGTTGCAAGTCCAAGCAGAATTTAGGATATGTTTGGCATCTGGAATTAGAATTTTAGTGTTTTCCACTTGGTTTCAAGTAATTTAAATATAATTATTTTATAAAATTATATAGTTTAAAGAATTCAAATTATGGAAGAATCTTTTTTAAATTAAATTATATAAATTTGATACCATTTCATATATTAAAATATGGTGTCAATTTTAGTTTCTAGAACCCAACAAAGCTTTGAGAAGAAGAGAGGAACCGATGGGGGAATGTTTATTGGATGATCCTGGGAGGGGAACACGATGCCGATCGCCACTATTTAAAGATTAAAAGTGTTCATCATTATGTTTATTAAGAGAAGCCTTAATAAAATTAATTATTAACTCAAATTTTAATAATTAATTTTTAAAAATAATTTAAATCAAAACTGTCTTCAAAATATATAGATTTTAACTAAAATTTTCTTTAATAATATATTAATTTATGAATAAAATTTTTATTACTAAATTATTTATCTTAATAAAATATAACATCTATAAGAGATTAAAATAAAATTTATTTATTCTTAAAAATATTTTATCTTTAAGTTTTATATAATATCTAATTTTGTTTTAAAAAATATAAATTAAAAATAAGAAACGAAAACTAAATATTATAATAAAAATAAAATCAAACGGAGAGTATCTAAGACCAACAAGTCAACTGTAATGAAAATATAGGCGGCTTACTAGCCAAAACAGGTGAAGAAAAACGAGGGATTAATTTATGTAAAATAAAAAAGAAAAATCCACAGTTATATTTATATTTCATTTTGGTCCTTTTTAATACTAAACAATTTTCTATGGCATCGCACAAATCTCTAAATTCAAACTTCGCCTAAAACTTAAAAGGCAAATTAGAAAGTGTCCTTCAATGTTTTGAATGCAGTCTAGACCGCCCAAATTCAGGGTTATTGTCAGTTGACTAAAGAAGGATGACAGTTGTTATTATATGTATAATTCTATTTGGTACAGTAGTCCCCAAGAAAAATAGACTGGGTCGAACTTGTGTCCTTGTAGGACTCAACACGTTAAACCCTATATATATGTAAAACCTTAGCAACCCAGTCAGAGTAACAGGATCTTTTAAACTTTGTTTTGTAGGTTCTGCAAGGTAGCAATATAAATATATATAGCATTGCTTATTCAGTGTTGTATCGTCTTTCTTGCTTCGTCAGAACGTAAAAAAAGAAAAAAATATACACGAAGATGCAGGTAGTATTGGGAGGACAAGGTTCGTCTATGGTGGTCGATCAGGGACGGCCTAAAACAAAGATAGTGTGCACTTTGGGGCCTCAGTCGAGGTCTGTTGACATGATAGAGAAGCTTTTGAGGGCTGGCATGAACGTTGCTCGCTTCAACTTCTCGCATGGAACTCATGATTATCATCAAGCGACGCTTGAAAATCTCAGGATTGCCATGAACAACACCGGCATTCTCTGTGCCGTTATGCTGGATACCAAAGTAACCCCTTTTTCTCTCTCTCTTTTTTTTTGTTACTTTGTGATAGGATTTTTTTTCACTTTTTGTTACAGAATTTTGATTATGCCCTTCATATAAATTTCCTGTACCTAGAGCTTTGAGATTTTCTTTTATTTTTTCCCTTTATATTTGAGGCTTGATGTGTTTTTTTCCAAGCGTCTTGTTTTCATGCGTTTTACTATGTTGTTTACGTTAGAATTCAATTTGGTTGAATGGTGTTTGTTTCTTTAATCAAGTAAGTTACCTTGCAAATGATAGGATACTGCAAGTAGTTCTGAATCCCCAATTTATGTTAGTAAGGTACGAAGATCTCCTGAATTGAAGTCAGAATTGCTTGGATAGAATCCATATTCAAAAAGTGTTCTTTAGCTCTAGTTATGATGGTCCTAGGGGAAAAGAACAGTAATTTGTTTGGTCAACGAAATAGGTTATTTGTCGAGTAAGATAACTGGCACAAGACAAGAACCATTTTTTTAGTCCATCAATTTTGGTGCATTATTTAAATCTTTGTGAATAAGATGCTCTCTGTAGGAACCTCTTTCTCAAAGCATCATTCTCGGTATAAACTTCAGTCT
>JAOSBP010000002.1:9039622-9053522 GCA_027563825.1 Erythroxylum mucronatum | reverse complement strand
AAATTTTTCTTAATTTCATCAAATTTCCTTAAATTCATAAATTTTCTCACCAATTTCTTTCTCATTTAAATTTATTTTAATATTTCTAATGTCATCAAAAGTTCGGGGTCCAACAATAGCTGTCTATTCTTGCACTATTTTGGCAATCTCATTTTATTAAGTAACCACTACAGCCCTCCTGGCTCTTTGTTCCTTATTGATTTGTGTTTGATCCAAACCTTTGCATTGAACTGGCCCTTCCTCATTCTATATAGAAAATCCAGTTGTCCTACTTTGCATTACATCAACAGTACTAGCATACTCTACCAACTTCGAACTCTCAAAACTAGGATCATCCTACTTTTGGCTTATATGATCAACCCCTATGAGATGCTCCTTTGTGTCCCTCTCAGTTGGAGGAATCTGGGTAGGTTTCTCATGATCCTCCCGCTGAACTCCAGTAGCAACTTCAACTGTTGATTGTTCAATCCCTATTAACTCCTCTTGCCAACCTGTTTTGTACCTCTTCCTAGTTGGAGCCTATTTCTTAACAAGATTGTGTGGCTTCTATGGGTAAGATAATTGTATTTCTCCTTTCACCCTCTCCCCAGATTCACTAAGTTGTATAATTGCAAGACAATCCGGTAGTGTAGCCTTTCGACTCACTTCTATGCATATTTTTGCATATCCTATTCTTTCCATACTTGATGTCTATGCATCCATACTTAACGGTTTATCCAATGAACCAGCAAAAAATTTTAACCCTTCCACAATTCACAATTCAAGCGGTAGGTTATGGAAATGTACCCAAATTGGAAAAACTTCAACACACTCCCTATTAAATGCAATCTCCAGCTTCCACTTCTGTAGGAAATGGGTTATCCCCTGATATACCTAGGACCCATTCCAATTTTCTCATTCAGATTACCATCCAAAGCAAATTTGAAAATAATCATGTCATCTTCAATGAGTAGAGTTTTTTTTCCAAACCTTGTTTACTCCACCGTGCACTAGCCTAGGCCTTGATAATTGGAAATACAGGATGTTTGCTCCAGAATGATCCCACCAATGCATTCGACCACGCTCTTTCCCCCGTTTGCAAGAGTTCAAGTAGGGGACAAACTAGGTCATCCTTCATGACATCAAGGTAATGCTTCATTTGTACCTTGTGTTGCTGGAATTGAAGTTTTTTGCTCCATGCACCAGCAGTCAGGGAAGACCCATAGGACTTAGACACTTTAGATACACCAACGCTAACAGCATCTTTAGGTTCAGTTCTCTGTGCGACAATAGGGAACTCCTCCACTTGAGTAGGCAGCCCATTATTGTCAATAGTAGCGGAACCCAACACCATGGATGTTGCTATTGTTTTAACATTATGGGTCGCTGTCGTCGCCAAATCTGGACCTCTGGGTGAAGAACGACTGCGATAGCGATGATGAGGTGGTTGGATCTGGGTGAAGAGCTAGTGACTGCAAAGGATCTGGGTGTTAACCTTTTGGGTCTTAACCTTTTAGGTCTCCTCGGTCAGATATGGAGCTGGATTTGGGTGAAGAACGATAGTGGCAACAAGGCGAGTCCTAGAACACAGTTGGCGAAGCGCTAGTTTCAATACACTTTGTCTCCCCCAAAGATGTCTCGAGGGGATGAAGATGATCACCATTATCATCAGGATCTGGTTAAACCAAAAATAAAACCATCTGGGTTGATTTGGTTCTCTCATAATCTTGCAAAGTCAAATTGATTTTATTGGGGTTGATTTGGTTCTCTCATAATCTTGCAAAGTCAAATTGATTTTATTGGATTCTCTCTCCCAAAGAGGTTGGTGTACGATTCTTCGCATTACTTTTGTTTCAAATTTTGCATCATCTAATCAACTATTTTATATTTAAAAAGCTTACTATTTATTTCAATTTTTATGTTTCATTTTTCTATTTTATTTTTAAATTCATTAAAAATATTTATTAAGTTTTTAATTTTTAATTTTAGTTTTAGTTTTTTTCAATTTTATAATTTATTATAGAATTACTTTTTTATTTTTTATGATTTGATTTACTATATAATGACAACATCTTAGTAGAAATCCTATTGAAATGCGAAGTCTAAGGAGGTCCAGCAGTACACAACCTTATCTGTTTTTAATAGACTCGCAAGAAAATAAATAAATAAAAAGGTCTTTTAGAAAACAAATTAAAGAAAAGAAAAAGAAAATGAGAGAAAATAACAATAGTAAGAGTCAAATACATAAATAAATAAATGGTATGATTTACTATATAACGACAATAAAGTCCTAGTAGAAATCCTATTGAGATACGAAGTTTAGAGAGATCCAATAATATGCAACCTTACCTGTTTATAATAGACTCACAGGAAATAAATAAATAAAAGGATTTTTAGAAAATGAATTGAAGAAAAGAAAAGGAAAAAAGAAAAAGAAAAAGAAAATGAGAGAAAGTAATAATAGTAAGAGTCAAATACATAAAAATAATAATTGCATAAATAAAAAAGTAAAATATAAAGTAAATAAATTTCAAAATAGAGAAATTCAAAATCAAAATAAAGATAAACGTAAATAAATAAATAAACAAATAAGAAAAAAATAAGTTAGTAAAATAAACAAGCAATTGAAAGAGAAGAAATAAATAAATAACTAAAATAACTAAAAGGACAAGTACTACAAATACAAGTATTTAGGGTAAATAAGTTCAACAGACTTGTGAAAAGATAAGGGCCTCTTGAAGAAAAGAGAATAACCTCTCTATATAAGATCATCTGCATGAATCTTAGTTCTCTATAGTTTCCTATTAAAGGTCAAGCCCTAAGTAAGCTCCAGTAGGGTCATATCATGTCTAATCACCTTCTATAATTCTTCTCAAGTCTTCCTCTTCTTCTATTACAGTCTCTAAGTACAACTTTTTTGCATCTTCTCACTGAGGCATTAGGTCTCCTCTTAACATATGTTCAAATCACCTAAGGCTTATCTCTATTAACTGACCGTCAATGTTAGCCACCCTAACTTGTCTTTTACTACTACATTCCTGACTTTATCTCTTCTTGTAACGTTACACTTTTAATGTATCATTCTCATCTATGACACCATTAACTTATATCAATGAACTTATTTGAAAGGCTAACACTCTACCCCATAAAGTAAGATTGATCTAATTATTAAATGGTAGAATTTACCATTTAACTTAAGTGATATCTACTTGTCACATAAAACTCTTAATATACCATTCCATTTAAGTCACCTCGATTTATGAACTATGTCATCATCTATTTCATCATTACTTTGTATGATCGATCTAAGATACTTAAAATAATCTTTTTTTCGTATAACTTCTAAATTATTTTTTATTTACATATCGAATGCAACCTTGTAACCTAAAAGTTACACTTTAATTATTCAGTCTCAATCTTGCTCAATTTAAAGTCCTTCAACTCTAAAGTATCTCTCAAAAGTTATAGCTTGACATTAACATCTTCATTTGTTTCATTCGGCTAACATGTCATAAGCAAACAAGATCTACCAAGGCACATCCCTTTGGATATTCTTAATGAGCTCATCTACAACTATTGCAAATAGGAAGGTGCTCAATGAGAATCTTTGATGTAGCCCGATATTGATAGAAAATGCTCTATATCTCCCCGTGTCTTCTTTACTCTCATTGTAACACTTTCATATATATCCTTAATAACTCATATCAATACAATAAAAATAACATATGGTAACAGGTGATAAGTGTTATTAAATATGAATGGTAACGCTAATGAGTATGCTATGACAGCCCATGTTACTAAAGATCTGATGCTTTAGTAACAGTTTTGACACGTTATTGTCGAGTTTAATATGACATTTATTGATAGCTATAATTGCGTTTATATTACATTTTATAACTGCTATAAATTAGTTATTTGTAAAAATTTTAAAATGTTATATATTAACTTTTTTAATACCCTTCAATTGTTGTAGATATGTATTTTGTAATCGTTTCAAAATGTTAAAAGTGATTTTTTCATAACATTGTTTAAATGTCATTATTGAGTTTATTATAGTATTTATTAATAGCTATAAATGATTTTATGTTACATTTTGTAAATGTTATTAATTAACTATTTATAATATTTTTCAACTGTTACAAATTAGCTTTTCACAACATTATTGAAGGGTTATAAACATGAATTTTGTAACATTTTAAAAATATTATAGATAAATTTAAAAAGGCTATAGAAATATCTATATCATCTTCTCTTCATATAAGTATTAGTCTTGTTCATCCTTTATATAAAAATTTGGATTCAAATCTCTCGCCTTCCGTTCTTTAACTCTCGTCATCTTAAATATATCCTCTTCACCATCCTTAATTTCCAATCATTGATATAATTTCTTAAAAGCTTTTCTTTTAGCTTAGGAGACTATTTTCTTTGCCTCTTTCTTTTCCAACTTTTAACTTAGCGTATTAATTACCTTCTCTTCATCCATATTGCTATCCAAAAAAGTTTTATAGACAACCTTTTTAATCTTTACTTTTTATTTTATGTCTTCATTCCAAGGTCGAAACTTCATTTTACTACCCCTAATTATTCACTATCATGTATCAACTAAATATATATTATTTAATTATTTAATATTAATTACTAATAAAAATTCAGAATAATTTATTTTATTTTATTTTCTAACTAATTTAAACTTAAATTAAAAATATAATAATTACTTGATAAATATAAGTTAAATTTAAAATATTCAAAAAATTATATTTCAAATAAATGTTTTGCAATAATTAAAAATGAATTAACAAATAAATATTAAGTTATAAATAAAATTTTAATTATTAAATTATTTATTCTAATAAAGAAGAGGTAAAAATAAATATATTTATTTATTTTTAAATTTTATCTAATATTTAATTGTTATCAATAACAAGAAAACCTATTACAAAAAAAATCTAAGATCCCTTAATTTCTCTTTTCCTTGAATCTATAACTAAACAATATCTTGCCCAAGGAAAATTTAATAAAAAGAACTCAAATCTTGTGCCTATGAATTTCAGAGATTTTAGTAATCATTTGATAGTGTATCTGTCTACTATACATTGCATACTATGTTCAACCTCAAGGCAATATACTGTAAAGAAGAAGACTAAATGTAAAATATATTATAGGAATTCAGATGTAGTGCGGTACGTGTGCGCATATCTTTTGTAAGATTCAGTACCCTTTAATATAATATTTACTGATTTTTTTTCTGATAAGGGTTAAAAAAACAGCTGGAATCTTGATGGAGGACCCTCTCCCTGAAAAAGACGTAAGATAGCACCACCAAAATTTCTATTTGAATTTGAAACATCACTTTGAGCCTTTGAGGGTGATGTATCTAATCTAGGGTCCAATACATCTTCAAGTTCTTTCACAATAGTAGGAGCTATTAGGTCCACTAAAATGGGACAAACTGAAGAATTGTGGTCCCTACCAAATGCAGAAACGCAAGCAGTCGCCAATATACTGAAGCAACAGTGAATACTTTACAGCACACCGAATGCAAAATTGTTATCTAGCAAGCCTTGAAGCTCACAGTCCCCTTTTTGGTTCGATTGATTAACAAAAATGGGGAGTCTGCATGCCCATTTGTTCACTTTTTCCCTGCTCTTTTGGGTGAAGGTGAAGAGATAAATATTAATCTGAATGTTATGATACAAAGGATTGGTTCTATACTTTCAAAATACATAAAGACATTCGATTATTGTAGTGCTTGTTTTATATCGTTAAAACGTTCTGAAAACAAGTACGACTTGCAATAATTTCCGAAAATAACATGTTTAAATAGCAACTATAGTAACCATCTAGTTAGAAAATGGTTTTTGCCATTTATTTCTGCAAATTGTTAAACTTAATAATAACCAGCTAGTTAGAAAATGGTTTTTGCCACTTATTTCTGCAAATTGTTAAACTTAATGCACATGCCCTTTTGCCGTTAACAAAATTGTTATAGCCATCCTATATTCCTCTGTACGGACGTCATGAATGAAGTCATGAGAGACGGGAGAGATAAGACACTTATCTCTTTCGGCAAGGAAAATTATCCTTATGATTTAACATATTACATGAAAATTATATTATTCATATATATCCATATATGATTAATAAGATATCGTTTTTTATTCTTTGTTATAGTATTGACTATTGAGTGCTAGACAAAGACAAGGCTTCGAAACCAACCTTTGCTCCTTTAAGTAAGTCATCCCTCCGCTCGTTTTTTCCCTATATACACATGCATTAAACATGTATATATATTTACTACATTATGAATCATACATATAGATTATACTCCTTTAGGTTCTATAATTTTGAATCACCGCTATATATATACGAGACATTTTCTTAGAAATCACAAATTCCATTGAGATATCCGTTAAACATTTTCAAAGAGAAGTTTAATTGAGATATTAGTTTCTAGTTTTTATAAAATAACACAAGTTAATTTGTATCGAATTAGGTTTTTCTTTGCAATTAATGGTTAATATTTTTAAGGTGGCAATGTTAGATGTGTATACAACCACGAGCCGTATGATGTCACTTTCCAAATGACCAAATTTAGTTTTTAAAGTTTGTCACTACTCACAATCATACAATTAAAGTTCTGTATCTGACACCTGTCTAAGCAATTTAAGTTCTTGTGGTAAGAGTGAAAAGAAAAGAGCTTGTGAAATTAAACACTTCCAACTACAAAATTAACCAATCTATATGGATAGGAAAAATAATTAAGCAAACTCATATGTAGTTGTAAATTCACATGCATGGACATCTAAATGCATGTGAGAGAACCTCCGAGAGAGTTACTTCAGATTTCTATATTTGGAAACGACCCATATTACCTAAACTTGCCAATTCTGAAAGCGACTTTCAACGTTTTCTACATTTTATAATGTATTAGTACCAGGCCATGTTAGGGTGATATGGAAAGGGAAGGAATCTTATCACTTTATGCCGAACAAGGGCCAAGAAGATTAGATCTCTTGTGCATATTTTGTAAAATGTGTGTTTGCCTCGGTATCAGATAATGCTTGAAATGCCCTCCATTTCCTTTCCTCAAATTTTGCACCATAAGATCACCTCTCTCTGTCTTTTCTCCATTTCAATTGAATCTCCCTGTATGCAAAGCATCATCAACCTCTCCTTTTCACTGCATTTCCATTTTCACTACAAAAGCTCGCTCTTAACACAAACTCAGCGTTTTGACCTACTCTGTCTTCTTGTCTTAGGAAATGGATGGATGGTCTCACTTCACTTGCTGCCTCGCATGGAGGCTCAGAAAGTATATATGCAGCCAAGGATGACTTGCCGACTTCGTAATGTTAATAGCCTGCTTTTGCAGACTATTCCTACACTAAAAAATGTTGGCAAGTTGTTCTTGGCTACATGTTTCTTTTCTGGTCCTCATGTCAGGCTTACTATTAGCAAGTGATCATACACCACCCATTCATTACAATCAGCGCAGGTAAGCTATTTTTGAGTGTCTGTTACACAATGCACTTATATATAAGTAACTTTCTTCGGCCCCTCTATTAATAATTCGAACTTGGCTGATGGGTATTATATCATTCTTCATAATTTTTCTTTTGGTGTGAAAATATTAGGCAGATTGTTTCCCTTTTGGTTGCCTGGGTACAGGAAGCAATCATGCTTATCTGATTGATAGGATTTTAGACCAACATAATATAACTAAAGTTATATATATAATATGTACGTGCATGCTTGTCTATTCCATTACCTCTCTTACAACCCAGACCAAACGCTTCAAAAGAGAGGAAAGATCTAACAAGAATGGCGTGCGTGCATGACAGTGTAATGGACATGAAAAGTGTGTAATGGACATGAAAAGTGGCACAAAAACTTCTGGTAGAAATGGAGGCCTTAATTGAAACCCTAGGAAATGTAGCCCAACATGTCGGTTATTATTTGCTTCCTATACTTGTGTTGTTCAAAACGCTTAAAGCCCAAGATGTTAAACATGTGACGTAGTGTAGTGAATAATGCGAGGCTAGAGTCTAGAGACACCTAGAAACGGTGAAAGCCCTGTCGACTTCGTGTCTCATCACATTTGAAGTTGAATAAGGAAGTTTCTAACACAATCTGAGCCCAACATTTTTGACCCCAAAGCTTATCAAATTCAGGTTTTTCTAACCGACCTTAAGACTCAATTAAACTCAGGTTTGAATTTGCTATCCTGAGTTGGATTAGATTTCAGATATTAATTTTTTTTAATAATGACCCTATTTAGTAATCAGCTGATTATATTAGTTGTTAGTTAATTCTATCAGTTGATTTGATCAACAAATTGTATTAATTGTTTGTCATTAGATATTTGGTAAAATTAGTTGTTTGTGTAAAATAATTTATGAAGACATAACTTTAAAAAATTTTAAAGGTATGAATATTATATATCTTAGTATTTTGTTGAATATTCTTATACGAATTCAAATTTTAGATATTTAATTCTACAAAAAAATTAAATTTATAACTCTAATAAAAAATATAGAACATATAATAATAATAATAATAATAATAATAATAATAATAATATAACAAATTTTTTCTTTAACAATCCTAAAAATCACACAAAAATCTGAACCTGGTAACACTATCTTTGAGAAATGACAAAAACATGAAACAACAGAGAGAAACAAGCCTTGCCCTTCATGAAGCGAACCAAGCGACAGAATGAAAGAGGAGCCTTGTTGACTTTACTCGAATAGACGGTAACGCAAAAATTAAGGGTATTATAGGAAATGACAATAAGTTGTTGCCTAAACTCTGCTTACAAGCAGGTTTTATAAAATTAGTTGGTTGGGTTGCTTACAAGCAGGTTCTATAAAATTAGTTGGTTGGGTTGAATCAGTCAACTAAACCAGTCAACAATCAAACAAGACTAATAATTTTTTGATAAAGTCAATCAATTAATTTTGGTCAATCAACTAAAAAATAACTGATCAGTCATTAACTAAACAGGTCCAATATGTTGTTTTTTAGTAAAAATAAATAAATAACGAAATATGAAGAACTAAGCAATAATAAAATATAAGGAGATAATTAGAACTGTGCAAAAGATTTCAATGCAAAAATGCTACAGGCTTGTAAAGTTTTGGCATTCGTCATGCTAATGTAACAGATGGTTGGTTGATTTGGGGTACGCCCATATCGGATTTGATGATTCAATTGTATTACAAGGAAATAACAAAAACTACAGACAAAAAATTATTATACGAAATGATGCTTTATATTAAAATATCCCTATTTTAGTTCAGATAGATAAGATCACGTCAAAACGAAGTTCTAGCCACGGATTTGTGAGCTAAGAACCGCAACACCGGTTTTCCAAAAACCAGAGCCTATAGGGGTTGGTGGTGGTGATTAGACAGAGCAGGACGTAGGACGAGTTCTTTTTCAAATTTCAACTCTAAGAAAAGTACAGCAACCTGTTCTTTGGTGGCTGTATATGTATTTGTGGATAGTTGCCAGAAGACTAGACCATCGGGTCACTTTTCTATAGATTCAAGTGTTTAGCTTATTCAAACAAAACACGTACCCCACAAAGGGCTAGCGAGCAAGTCAAGTAAGACTGGACACATGGGAAGGCAGGAGAGGAGATTGGCAGTTTTAGTCGTCTGAATTTGCGCTAATAATTTGATAAAAGTAGTCACAAAACCTGTTAACGTGTCATAATAATACTGCAAGAACAGACGCATGGACAGAGACAAACCAGATAAACCTTGAAAGCGTTTTGATTCCTGAGATAACGCCTCATATAGCGTCAATCGCATACCCCACCACACAACCATTTGTGTGCAAAGTAGGTTTGGCCACGTTGATTCATCCTAGAACGCACTCAACCTTATCCAAATGTCACTCTCTCTTTAAGCAGTTCTTTCCAATTGGACATGTTCTCGTTTCTATCCATATTGTCCATCGCCATATTTGAAAGGGACAACCCCACTTCCGGCACCACTATGAGGGTTCCAGGCACCGTTTATTTTCATCACAGTGGCTCAAACTTGAGACAGCGTGCGGTTAATGCAGATTTTGTTTCTCATTTCACAAAGCACCAAATCTTTCTAGTGACATCTGTGATCCATTTATCATTACTTTGAATCCAATTATCTCTGTCAATGTCTGATAGAAAAAGGAAAGCCTGAAGAAGCATATTTAAACAAAAATTACTGAAGTGAATAAGAAATGAGCTCCTTGGTCGCAGAATTCAGAACGCAAATTGATAGAAACCAGATAAATAATAGTAGTATTTTTGACAAGAGAATCAGATAATACCACAAATACATTACAACTATCTTTGTAGTATTACCAAGGGGGGAAGGGTGAAAAAAAGAGCCTTTTACAAACATAAATACAACTCGTAGTGGCAGGCTAGGATCCACAAAAACAAAACCAAAAGCCTGCAACATCCATGAGGGGACACATACTGTATTAGATCAACCTGTACTATTCTGTTACATTTCACATGACAAAACATAAAGCTAGGACTGTACATGGAGAAAGAACAAAGTAAACACTGACTACATCATCGTCACGATCTACCAGATGTTACCAAGTTCCTCTCTTCCGAGTCTTGAGCAACGTTCAAGGCTGCAGAAGGAAAAGGAAGAGGCATGATTGGACTTGAATCAGATGGCACCGTAGATGGCACTATCTCCTCCTGTGCAGGGGTAGGATCTGTTTGAGCTGGCTTTGGTGCATATGCGAAGGAGAGATCTCTGTTAGCAGCCAATGCAAGAAGCTCTTTCTCTTCTAGCCCTTTTGGTGGACCAAGGCTGCAACGGTCTGGGCTATGCTTGGCCAGTGCATCTTTGAATTTTTTGATCTGCAGAACAACCAAGAAAATAAGCAATGAGAAATTGTTAAGGTCAGAATATGCCAACAACAATTGTACAGAGCACACACTGCTGTCTTTTTCTCTGTCAAGACATAATCAAATATTCTGCCCTTCCACAATTATGTATACTCAAAACTCCAAAACAAGGTAAATGCTATATACAAGTGCGTGAAAATTAAGGTCAACTATTATGCCACCCCAAAGGATAACTATTTCGCTTAATACAAATTTAGAAGGGCTTAGGCTGTTACAGTAAGTGATAAACAAGGAATTTTATTAAACATTCCACCAAAACACACACTTTACAATCAATCATAGCAAATAAATGGGAAACCAAAACTAACCGTGGCATTTGTACAGCTAAAACTGCATAATCGGCCTTGGGCCCCTCTATAAAACCGGAAGAATGGCAGCACATGGACATTAAGGCTATAACACATTGATTTGTGCTCCTCATAGTTGACATGAAGAAACAGCACATCTGGATTCATCTCCGCCAGTTGACATACCTTTAAGAAAGTAAGACTTCATCCAGGATCAGTATGAAATAAAACATCCATATAAGTTTCACAAATGATAATAATATGAAATGATTAGTACTCATATACCAACAGATGCATTTGTAAATAGATAGATATGTATCGATGAATGATTATATACCTTGGGATGCAGAGCTTTGCAGCCACCACAACCAGGGGAGAAGAAATCAACGACCACGAGTTTGTCCCCCGCATTCAAAAGGGAATCCACGAGGTCCTGTGCAGAGATAACCTCTTTCATGTTGGGTTGCAGGCCCTTCTCCCACCATTTTTGAGCACTCCCAAGTCTAAGAGCCTGTTAAGTTCAAGAGAATACAAATATAAGCTTCACTATTTCACCTACCATCAAAAGAATATAAAACTGCCAATTTCTTTACTCTGAGAATAGATCGGACAAAAATACTGATGCTATTTTATTTATTTTCAGTATAAAAGGTAAACAAATTAGGAAATTAACCCTATTACCGCCGCAACCGAAAACTAAAAAGACAATCCAGAGACTTGTTCAAGATTGATGTAGCCATGTGAAACCCAGTTCAAAAATCAAATCAGAACAGGCACCAAGTGAACATAATGTAAATTATATACCCGCAACTGCGACCGTTAATTTATAGATCTAGAGAAATGAAACTGAAAATTCAAGCATCTGAATTGAATACTCAAATTCACCTATTAGGTTACAATTTAAAGCTAAGGATCCCAGTTAAATGACCACCAAAGTGAAGGAAATATTTAGAACTCCAGAAACCATGGTAAAATACTGAAACTAAGACCAATCTAGCAATATAAAACCGTACTTCCCAACAGAACTCTACCAACCTGAGCTTTTATTGAAGCTTGAGAAGAAGATACTTTTCTGGGTCTGCCTTGAACGACAACTTTCTTTCCATAAAACTCACCGTGCATAGATGTCAATCGAGATCTCAACGCCTGTGATGATTTTACCTTCAAAGGAAAGCCCTTGAGCCGGTTACTCCTTGGCACAACATAGAAGCTGTTCTGTTGTGGGGTTCGGTAACAACCGGATTGAGAAGAAGAAGAAAAAGAAACCAGATTCGTCTTGATCAAAACATCAGCCATGATCAGCCACAACCAAGAAAAGCAAAACAACTCAAAAATGATGGGAGAAAAATTTTCTAAAAGAGATCCAAAACCTAGAGAAAGACGATTCCTTGAATCGATATACGAACTGAGTTTATGTCAAAAGAGAAGGACTTGAAGTATAAAAGGCTCTTTTTGCTCTATTTCTCCTACGTTACAAATGAAGAAATATTGCCTTATGCTTTCCTCTTGGAGGCTTTCTATAAACATAAGGGAAGAAGCTGCAATGACGATTCGGGAGCTGTTAGGACGTTGCTAGATGGATTCTGGACCGTTGGATTATAGGGCTGATTGTCAACAAAATGTTAATCTGACGGTTGATGAAGTCCAATGAAAAAAACTAGAGAGAGTGGATAAGGATTTGTTTGTACTGTTTAAGATTGTACGTGACGGTTGGACAGTTTTTATGGTTCATAGGTGAGGCACGTGTCATTGTGAGATAAGAGTTATGGGAGACGTGGCGAACATCTAGTCTAGATTTTTGGAAATTGGATATACACTTTTGGATTAAGAAGATGCCTTATTCTGCCGACCCTTTTTTTTTAATTAATTTTCCTTTAGTATTTAATTATTTGCGTAAGAAAAACTCAGTTTGTGTGTTTGAGTTGGTTACATAAAAACTAAAATACCCAACACGCTTCCCCGGCTTTTAGGCTAAAAGAGATGAAACATAAAAACTGAAATAAACACGCTTTCCAGGCTTTTAGGCTAAAAGAGATGAAAAGTTGGTTCACTTATTTTTAATTCTTTGCAGAGTAATTAACGCTTGTCCATAAGATTTCCAAATTTTGGGGCAGCAAATGCAATTTCACATTTCTTTTTATTTTTTGCACATGTTTAATTTTCTGTCAAATTTTGAATTCTTAAGAAGAAGAGATGTTTTCTAATATTTTTATGGCTATGGTCATCCATCTCCAGGCGATGTATAAAAAGGGGCCCAGGTCCAATTTAACAAGAAAACATCACTCATTAATTCTGACTCCGAAAAATTAAAATCATGTCAGGATTCATACAACAGACACACCGACTTTTTAACCAGAGAATCATACAACAGACAATTGCAAGGCGTTTCTAAGGTTCTATAGGTTTGGTCATTGTTTTGAATTCCTTTCCGTATTGGTCGACGTCGGCTGCAACTATCCTATTGGACTAAAATCGGTACAATATCGGAAGTTAGTGGTGCCAGATTTAAATATCGATCGGTACTAATTGGTACCAAAAATTTTAAAAAATTAGAGGGCTATCAAGAGATTTAAAAAAATATATTTCAATAATCTAAGGGCAAATTTGTCCGAAAATACCCAATTGGAGTATCTTGAATAAGAATAAAAAACACAGGGGTTAAGGTGAACGAATTAAAGACACAAGGGCTAAGATGAATAATCAAGTATATCACAGG
>JAOSBP010000002.1:9013823-9030099 GCA_027563825.1 Erythroxylum mucronatum | reverse complement strand
GGACACGCCTGTCCGTTTAACGGACAGTCTCGGGAGAAATAGTGCCATTTTAGCACTTCATGTCCGTTTAACGGACATGCTAGTCCGTTTAACAGACACTCTCGGGTAAAGCACTACCCAAGTCCATTTCATGTCCGTTCAACGGACACCCAAGTCCGTTTAACGGACATGGTTCCAAAATTAATATTCTTGAAATTATCAAGAGCAGTCAGGGTTTAAGCTCCAGTCAGTATATGCTCACCACCAAAGTGAGTTAATAGCCAGTGATAGGTGCCAGTTTCAGTATGTCAGCCAGCACAACGGTCCCGGGAGTGACCATCAGTCAGGGCTCACTACCCGGACCAGTCGGACCTCGGGTTCGGGGTCCGACAGTAGGTGCCTTATACTAGGTTTCCTTCCAGTCCACAGTTCAAAAGGAGTCTTTGGAACTGCCTTACTAGGAATCCTATTTAACAAGTAAACAAGGGACCTCAATGTATGCATCCACATTAATAGGGGCAAAGAAGAATGACTTAACACACTCCTAACTATATCCATTAATGTATGATTACGCTTTTCTGCCATATCATTTTGTTTTGGTGTACTTGGCATTATGTATTAAGCACATATACTATGCTTTTCAAGAAATTTGGAAAATGGACCTGGGCATTGTCCTAACTCATTATATTTGTCATAAATTCACCACCTCGATCAGATCTGACAATTTTCACCTTTCTATCTTATTGCCTTTCCACCTCATGAACAATCACCTATAACACATTTATTACTTAAGTCTTCTTATGCAATAAATAGAAATATCCATAACGTGAAAATTCATTAATAAATGTGATTAAATATTTTTCTCCACTAAAGGATGGAACATCAAAAGGCCTACATATATCAGTGTATATAGTTTTAAGATGTTTACTTCTTGTGACTCCTTCCTTTGTGTGTTTGGTTTACTTTCCCTTAATGCAATTCACACACACATCAAAATAAGTAAATTCCAAATCTGGTAAATTTTCATTCTTTACCAGTCTTCGTAGTCTTTCTTTGGAAATATGACCTAAACGCTTATGCCACAAAAAGCTAAACTTTCATTAATTAAACCACGTTTAGTACCGACATTATGATGCAAGGCTAGTAGGGTTTCAGCAAAAAGGTTATCAAGATTTAACTTGTATACTCCATCATAAAGAATACTAAAACCAATAAGACAATTGCTTTTAAATAAACTGAACATCCACTCCCAAATTTGAAATTATAACCAACAGAATCAAGTTTAGATAAGGAAACTAAATTACAGGAAGCATAAGGTATATAAAGTGCCTAAAATAAATCTAAATGATGTCCACTATCTAAAATCAAACGATAAGTTCATATGGCTTCAACTGGAGCTTTGATATGGTTCTCCATCAAAACAAACTTTTCATTTGGGCTTGTGGTTTGGGTTGAAAGGTATTCGAAACATGAGTGGTACAACCAGAATCAATCCACCAAGTATTATAAAGAAATTTAACCAAATTGGATTTGAAATATACTAAAGTACTAAGCTTACCTTTCTTTTCAAACCAACCTTTACGTTTTAGGCAATCTTTCTGATAATGCCCAACTTTCTTGCAAAAATGACATCTAACACCTTTATGTTCCTTCTTATGAACTTGACTAGAGGATTCATTAACTTTAAGTGGTCCTTGCTTGCCTTTGCCTTTGCTATAATTCCTTTTGGGCTTCTTTCCAGCTCCTTAATGACCTACCAAATTAATAGTATGGATCTCTTTATTCTTAACCCTTGTCTCCTCTTGAACAAACATACTAGCCAATTCATTCACATTCCATGTATTCTTTATAGTGTTATAATTCATTTGGAATGGCTCATAATGCTTAGGAGGCAAAGAATTAATAATGAACTGTACTAGGAAAAATTCATCAACCGTCATACCCAATGTGTTTAGTCTTGCTACTATATTTGTCATTTCAATGGCATGTTCATGCATGCTTCGTGAACCATCAATCCTTATAATGGTCAACTTAATCATTAATGTCCTTGCAAGTGACTTATCATTAGTTTGGGAACACTCCTCCATAGATTTCATAAATTCTTTAGCAACTTCACTGTTGAGAAAAGTTATCTTAATGTTGTTAACAGGGTCGTTCCTATTGTTTTATAGGCCCTGGGCGAAATTTAAAAAAAAGTCCCCAATAAATTGACAATATACTTAAGTTTACATGTTTGTATGAAACATAAATGACTTAATTTATAAGTTTACATGTTTGTTTTTTTTTTCTCTTTTTTCACTTCCAGACAAATGCTTTTTAGGCAACATAATATAAACCAATTATAACACAGTTGGACTAGAAAAGAACACAAGCACTTGTATGAAACTGAAATAAGTATGCAGGCACAACTAAACTCTAATAACTTCACAATATATCACAAAGATATATAAATAGTATTATATCTGTGATAGAGAAAAAAATAAATAGCAAAATTTAATATCTAATATTAAAAATAAAAAAACAAAGAGCAAATTTTAATGATAAAGAGACACTAATTTCTAAAAATACAAGAAATTAACATACTTAGGAAATAAGCTAATATAATGTCCAAGTTAATGAAAAATTACAAATTAATTATAACATATTCAAATATTTAATAAGCTAAAAATACATTAAAAATCAGAAACTTTAACTTTACATTATACTCAAAATTCAGAAGACAAAATCGAGAAAATCTTTGCTGTTAATTTTGGAATTGGAATACCTTAAATACATATATTGATGAAAATAAAAAAATTAGAAGATAAAAATACACCAAAATATTTCAAAATTATTTATAAGTATAAAAGGTTAAAGTTGAATCTTGAAAGTTGCTTATGTTTATTACTCTTGAAAAACGAAAATATTAACAGCCTCACCAACGATTTCCACCAATGTTCTCCACTAACGTTA
This sequence comes from Erythroxylum mucronatum, assembly GCA_027563825.1. NCBI lineage: Eukaryota > Viridiplantae > Streptophyta > Magnoliopsida > Malpighiales > Erythroxylaceae > Erythroxylum > Erythroxylum mucronatum. The sequence goes on along the minus strand of JAOSBP010000002.1, from coordinate 9,027,168 downwards.
TCTATATTTTTATTTTTATTTTTTTGAGGAAAAGTCAATGTAGATGCATTATAAAATGCCAGATTACTATAGCCAAGTAAAAGATTGCAGGGAAAGTAATCCATCTGTGATGTAAAATACTAAATACTTCTCAACATTTCTAGGTCTTATACAAAAAGTTTCTACTCATAAGAAAATAAAAAAAAACTAATTGTAAAACTTGATCCCTTCAATGTAATTGAGTCGGTCAACACCGGTCTTCCATTAAGGCCATTCATAGTGATCTGAAGAAGACGTATCTAACTAGATCCAACAATGATATTGTTAATGGGGATGAAAATGAGTTTGACGAAAAACCCAACAAATCTCATCACCACAAATCCAATTGCCGTACAAAAAGCTACCTTGGGGCCCCTTTATTACAAGATGGGAGCCATGGGGCCACTTTTTATGTTGGACCCTGGGCAGGGGCAGGGGTTGTTAGCAACAATCATTCACATAAACATTAAGCTCAATTTGTTCGATCTTTCCTAAGTTCGATCTTTCCTAAGCTTTATAGAAAGATTTCTCATCGGCAATACTTGCATTAAGAACAGCAAATGGTTTCTCAACTTGGAATGCCAAATCAAGATCCAATACACCTAAGTGAAATTGGACTTATTTATACCAATCAAAGTAATTTAATCCATTAAAGGATGGAATACATGAAGCAACCGAATTAAAGTTATCATGAATAGAAACTAGAAAACATAATAGAATGTTCACACATTAATTCTTTGAGTTATAAAACTTAACACTTAAATCAGATTCAATACATTTATTCCATATAAAACATTTAGTGTATATTGAAGATCTCCTTTGGGCGATTCTAAGACATATCATAATTATAATAATGATGCTAATTTTATATTACTTAATTGTTAATTAATTATTACCCTAACAAACATGCTAGCTAACTTTGGATATAATACTAAACACATTCATTCTAAGCATATAAATAACACTTCATGTCCACAAATTATTAAATTAATTAATTAACCTTTAGATAATCCTAAAATATTATAATTAGTGAACTTCAAATACCTATGAATTCATTATATCATTTTTCTTAATAAGCATCCATAAATCACGAGTAATTGAATTAAAATATTTTATAAATTAATATCCATTAAACATCAAAGCTTGGCCACTTTGGTGACTAACAAACTATCATAAGTATGAATATTAAAATTACGCATATGTATAACTAGATCATACTTTAATCAACAATGCAAATGCCCACTTACATCATCTTAAAATAACAATACTAATAAAAATAATTATAATAGCTCTCATACATATGGCTTGGCAACTTCCATATATCAATAAGCTTCATCCATGCTTCATGTAGTACACATAATACAAATCTATAAACAAATAAAATTAATATGTGTATGCACAGAAATTAGTAAAATAAAATAAAAATATCAGTGCTTACATGTAGCCTTGGTAACAAACAACTTTGTGAATAATTCCAATCCACAAAGACTACATGATTTTAGGGATGTTAATTTTGGCCCAGTCCGATTTTGGCCCCAGCTGACCAGTCACTAACAAAACGACATCATTATTGAAGCAACTCAGCCCATGACCTAGTCTAGCAAAAATACGATGTCATTTTTGAATTTTTTTAAATATATATATATAAGGTGGGTTGGGCCATAGACCACCTAGCCAGTGGTCAGGTCGGGCATTGCTACATGATTTTGAACCATTTATTATTCAATGCATTCATGGATATCGAAAAAAATATATTTTATAAAGTCATCTTCCTTCATAAAACAATCTCAATACTTGTAAGCGGCAAAAACACGGAAGACCAATTAAATAAACAATTTATTTCATATATATGCACAACAATCAATCGCGTGCGCGTGCACACACACACACACACGGTGTGGGATTGGCGCATTCTCAGGGCACTGATCGAGGAAGACTCATAGCGCAACTAGCAACGAGCAGAGCTGGTCTTTGCAGGGCAAAAGGAAATAGTAGATTAGGGTCACCATTAGGTATATATATGGATTTACTACCAGTCTTTACGTATTTATTCTTTTTAACCTACATCACTATTATCCTGTCGCATATGCATGTGGGCCTACTGGAAATAGCCTCTCTACAATGTGGGGGTAAGGTTGCGTACTATTAGGCCCCCCAGATCCTGCTTCGTTGCGGGACTTCGGGGTATAATGATGATGATGATAATGAATCAAGCATAAACATAGTATATCTCCCTTTTTTTAAAGTTGAAAAGAACGAGAAAATTAATGCCATAAAAATTTATCCACGCGACAAAACAAAACATAAGATATGAAGGAATTTTTAATAACCCAATAGATTCAACAAGCAATTATACATAAATAATATGAATTAAACATATTTCTAATGAAAAAATCATAGAATTTAGAACTAGGCTCTGATACTACATGTAAGCATAATGTACTGCATAGACATAATTACAATAATCCTTTAACCCAAATCTTGAAATTCTATGTTTTTACCAAAATATAAAATAGAAACTACATACCTTGATCCATGAGATTAGTTTAATCTTAATGGAGACAAACCCCTCCAAGTGATTGAATATAGAGAAACTTGGCTTCTCTTCTCTTGCTCTCAATAATCCCGCTTTCTGATGGTGAAAACGTAAAGAGAGGCATATGGGAGAGAGAGAGAACCAGTTTCTATGAAATAAGGATATCTTAACATTTCTTATCAAACGGTGAGTTAAAAAAACTTTATCTGACTTAATTAAATTGACCAATCAGAATTTAACACTTAATATTATTAGAATTATAATTATTAATGAGCCACTTATTATATATGCATTTTAGAGTTAAGAGACACATTAACGTTTTAATAAGAAGATGTGAGAAGATTATATTTAGAAAAGACCTAAGAAAAACTGGAGGGAACTGATTAAGAATAATATGACTCTTTTGGAACTTACTAAAGACATAACTCTAAATAGAAAATTTTAGTGTGCTAAGATACGAAAAAATGATGTTACACAAAGACATCCTTCTTGTTCTTATAAGTCTTGTAGACATTTTTTTAGAGTCGTATGTCTTGTATTTTACCTAAATATTTAATATGTAGTACTTCTCTCTTAGTTATTTAACCTAAATATTTCTTTACTTATCTTAAATATGTTTTTGTTTGATTTACTTATTTACTTATCTTCTTTTTTATTTGTGTATTATTTACTTATTGTATCGTTTATTTTTACTCATTATCTTGTTCTATATTTATTACATTATTTATTTTATTACTTATGTTTATATTTTTTATTTGTACATATTTATTTATTTATTTTAGTATATTATTATCTTTTATGTTTATTATTTTCATTTTATTATGTTATATATATGTATTTTTTAAAATGAGTCTATCAAAAACAAACTTTCTAGTAGTTAAGAATAAAGTTGCGTACTACTAAATTTCTCAAGATTTTGTGTATCAGCGAGACTTTCCCTTGTTGTTGTTGATGACTAGCGACAAAAATAGATTATTCATACTAGATTTCACTGTTAAGTTTTTCGTAGGAAGAGAAATGATTTATATGCAAGATATTTTAATCTACATATGGTTAAGCTCTTACATTAACATTTTAATCTACATATGGTCACAGAGGCCATATATGCCTTATGGAGTGTTATTTTAGTGATACTAAATGAGTAATTGATGATTTAATACTCCCGTCAAAAGTGACTGATAGATAGAGATACCAACATTATGATATTCATATTCTTTGAAAACCATAGAGATGCCAACATTATGATATTCAAACCAATCTCATTTTTTTCAAAGTTTAATCACTCAAACCTGATGTTGGGATAAAGTTTAGATACAAGGGAAATTTGCGTCTTTTACTCCTTCAATTACTTCTATACAAGTCAATCAAAGGTTTAAGCAAAGTTGGCGGGTGTACTTGAACATCCAATAATTTACTTAAATATAACAAAATGGGTATAGTTTAAGATTGAATCTGGTTCAATCAATAAAGTTGATGTTAACATATGGTATTATAATGGTCCATGATCATATGATTCAAATTAATATTTTCGGTTTGTCCATAAGAAAATTGAAAGCAAAATTAGTTTGTTTTTACTTGAATACATAGTGTAATTTTTATTTGGATTGGTTTGTATTTAAGAATTGAACGAAAAAGACGAAATGTAAGTGAAAATCATTGAAAAATAAATGCTCCTATTTATCAATTGGATGAAGGACCACATCTCTCCAACATGCGAGGAAGTTGTAGACTCATAACCAACAAAATGAGTTTTATTGGTTATGAGTCTGAATTCGGTTCTGACCTTAAGCAACCAGCAGTTTTTGTAACAAAATTACACCGAATCCATTGTTCAGAACAAGCTATAGCCAGGAGCTTTATTGGCGTTTCTGTGATCTTTTAATTTTCTCAACCTCTCAGCATCCTGGAACCTCCCAACACCCGCAAAGATGTTATGCATAAGCACATAATCCCCTCCATATCCTCTCTCCATCTCCATTATCTTATTTGTCACCCTTTCCCCTACCTCAATATTGCCATGAAAGCTGCATGCGCCCAAAAGTGTCCTCCAAATGACAACATTACTAATCTCACATGGGACCTCCAAAGCAATTTTCTCTGCCTCTTCCAATCTCCCTGTCCTCCCCAACATGTCTATTAGACAACCATAGTGCTTACTATTTGGCAAAAGTTGATAATCCTCTACCATTCTATGGAAAAATTGAAGCCCCTCCTCAACCAATCCTCCATGACTGCAAGCGTTCAGAACACTTAGGAATGTTACTTGATTAGGCTTGAAACCCTCTTTCTCCATCCCGCCAAAGCTTTCCACTGCCTCTTTGCCCATTCCATGCATTGCAAACCCTGAAATGATGGATGTCCATGTTACCAAATTCTTCCTCTTCATCGAAATATCCTCAAAAAATTTTGATCCACTTTGCATGCAACCACATTTTGCATAAGCATCTAGAATTGAATTAGCAACACGAACATCAGATGCAGTAAATCCTCTCTTCTCACAATAACCATGGATTAATCGGCAAGCCCTTAAATCTCCCACATTCCAAATAGCGGGTAAAATAGCAAGAACAGTTATTTCGCTAGGTTGTATACCCTCATAAGAAGCCATTCTACGAAACAAAGCTAAACCTTCATCGTGCCTGTTCAACCTAACATAGCCATCAATGATCCCAGTCCATGACACGACATTCTTTTCTGACATTTCATCAAAGAGAGAACGAGCCAATTCAAGCTCATCCCACTTGACCAATCCAGTAATTATCACGTTCCACGTAACTAAATTCCTCTCGCGCATTCCATCGAACAGAAGCAAAGCATGGTCCAGATACCCACCAGCTAAATACATGTTCAAAAGGGAAGTTTGTACATAAACGTGACATTGAAAACCCACTTTGATTGTAAGACAGTGAAGCTGATTCCCTATAACCGGGCAACAAGAGTTGGTGCCACAGTTAACGAGGAATGTGTAAGTGAAGCTGTCAAATGGAATGGGTGGCAATGAGGAAGAGTGCAAGCAGACTTGTTGGAGTTGTTTATAGAGCAACAGAGCTCGGTTGGGGCAATCAGTCAGAGAATAGCATCTGAGCAAAGCGTTAAACAATGGCAAGGAGAATGTCAACAAGCCAGTGGTGAGAGCTAGTGAATGTGCTTGGTGGACGACTTTGTTTGTGGGTGTGTTTCTGAGCAAGAAAGAGACCAAGTGCTTGGGTACTTTCCCCCGTTTGAAAGTGGAAAACCGTCTCCTAGAACTTCGGAAGAGAGCTGCTCTTGTGACACTAAAATAGACAACAATGTGTGATCTTGTAAGCATTCGTAATATTAGTTAAAGTCTAATATGTTTTCTTTGGTTCGATGGTCCTATTTTGTGTAGACGGTTTAGTTTTGGAGACTGCGAATTTTGGGAGGTGTCTGCGACTTTTGGGAGGTGTTTTGAGTCTTTGGATTTGAGTGAGGTGTCAGCGACTTTTTTTGAGTCTTTGGATTTGAGTGGCCAAAGGTTTGCAATGTTCCTGGTTTCTATGTTTTCACAAGCATTCTGATCCCACTTGTGAGACTAAGCCCTAGTGTGCTGTAACAAAAAGAATTAAAAAGTTACTGCTTCGCATTGGTAATTGTAGAAGAGGTAATGATACAGAAGTTCATCCTTTTGTCACGCAGCCTGAATAATTTCACTCGGACATAAATGTACAATTTATAGTATCTGAACAGCTATAGATCCCACGCCTATTAGTCTTGTCCCCTTTTGCCATAAGCCGAAGTGATTGATCATCTTTAACTTGCAAGAAAGTGTATGTCTATAAGTCAAGCTCGCAACTTGGAGAGTACAAGTTCCGCAGCATATCTCTTTGATTAATGGAGAACGCATGTCAGTTCATGTTTCGCCATGGATATGGTCAAAATTTTGCAAGGCAACTCATCCTAAACATCAGATTTGATTTCAGAGCACTACGTCTTTCATTATCAGTTTCAGTGCTTATGGTTCTTGCCCCTGACCTGAAGCGTGCACCTCCAACTTCTGTTAAAGTCAATTTGCAAGTAAACGCCAGAATTCTAGATTTTGTTTTCCAATATTGGTTTGCCAGGGTTCCAAGCAGTGCAGGAGCGCCTCATAGCAATTCTTCTCCTTTCAAAGTATTTAAGCAAGTGACTTAGTTCCTTCTTGATGAAATTTCAGTTGGTCTAAGAATAAAGCACAAAGCAAGTAATCAGCTAGAGAACAAACCATGTCTTCAGCATAGAAAGATCCATCTAGGAAGGAAGAGCTATCTAATTTGCCTTCGCAGCCTGAGGATTCCGCCCAAACTGTATGATCATTGGTTTTTCTTTAAACACAAACCCATTCACTAGATTCTGCACGCAAAAATAAATCTGAGTCGGGAAAGAAGGAAATGGCATTGTCGCCATTTGAATGCAAGATAAACAATTGAACACAGAGCAATGACCTAGTAAGCGATAAAAGTTTTCAAGTTACTCCTATATAAACAAAACGGGAAGGAAATGCAGATGATCATTTTGCCACTTGAATCTAGGGTGGAGCACTTCTGTAGGATTAGGGGCTCCAAATCAAGGCAAAACAGTTAACAAGCATAAAGAACACAATTGATATTTTGGACAAGACAGGACCCACATGGTTGAAGATGGAATCATTACATCATGAACTTTTATTAACATTGACAAGCATATTGAGGATCATATAAAAGGCGTACCAGTGCTTGATGGGCAAGTTCAATAGATGGAAATGTCACAAAAGCTTGGCCCCTCATTCTTCCTTCCTAAAATTTAAAGGGGGACAAAAAAAGTTAGGAGTTACACATAAATAATGTCATTCCTAGGGTTTGTCTTCTAATCTCACATCAATTCAGCCCTCCTACTTGCCATGAAGCACCATGATTGCACTTATGATAACTATACTATAAACAGAAAGTTAGTTTACAATCTGCGAGCATCCAATTCAACATGATCCCCAATATAAACAATATTGGTTTCTCACAGATGAACTGAAACGGTACACAAAATCTTGCTTAAAGATTAACAGTTTGCATGAAAAGACCTTACCTGCATCAATTTCACACTGAGCCCAGTTTTCGAAGCATCAATGCTTCCAAATAATGACCCTACAAAACATCATAAGCAAGAACCATCCACCTTATCAGAAAAGAAACAAAGTACAAGTAAAAACCTAAAATTATGCTTCGTTTGCTTCGTTTTCCAAGATAAATTACAACGGAAAATCTTCTTTAACCATATTAGAGTGAAAAACAACTCCAAAACAAACAAGAAAAGAAGATGTTTCAGGAAAACTTTTGCAAGGAAATATTGTGTTTTGGACCACCAGAAAAATTTTAGCATTATATCCCATTTTTTATTTAAAAAAATTGTAAAATAAATTTCTGATACCAAACAGTACATAAGTTTGACAAACAGCATCTAGTGTTAATTCACAAAAACTATTCTAAATAATATAGTCATGATAAGTACGTAATTGAAAAGAAAAATCAATGCCAGCTGCAGAAACTGATTTTTGGCTCACCAAATATATAAAAGAAATCCTCAGCAACAACATCTTTGCTCAAGTTCTTTATGTAAAGCACAGATGCAGGATCCCCAACTGTGTAGTTCTGCACAATTCCAAATAGTGAGCTTTCTTTTACAAGTTGGCTGGATTTAAGGTTGTTGATCACACACAAAAAGTTAATCCTCAACACAAATAATATTGATTCAGTCATACAAGAGAGAAAGACACAAAGCAAATTTACCAATTTGAGTCATAATTAAAGTACAATGCCAACGGAGAAAACAAGAAACCTAGAAGGCACTTAGTTATTCCTATCATATTAATTCCATTTCCACCTCCACTAATGTGCAAATATAATTTCCAAATTTAAAGTTGCAAATAATCGAAGTATCCAATCTAGTAAAAACATTATGCAAGGTTGCACAAAGGACAATAAAGTGATTGCAAAACAAATTGTAAGAGAACATCGAACAAGAATAGTAATAAAAAAACACATTGTTCCTCTCAAATTATCAAATAGATTGACATTCAGAACCAGAAGGTGATTTAAGAACAAATGCCAACCATACCAGTAAATAAATTAATCACTGTTAGAAAATAAATAAATGAAATTCAAAAAAAATTTCCATGTTATTAATTTCACAGACAGTAGGAATCCCCAACAGTAAAAATAAGTGTGACCAGAGAAATCCCAACATGTCCATCTGAGGTACCTTAAATCTAGGAAGCGATAAAATCTCCTCTGGGCCCAGTCTTTTACTCTTTATCTCTTCCAAAGTGGCAAACGTTTTATCACATGAACCTGAAATGGCTGGTTCCTCAGATTCTTTCTCCATGATCTCATCTTTATGTTCATTCTGGATGACTTTTGGGGTAATTTTGATCTGCTACACAACTATGAAAGAATAAGAGCAATTCTTCAAGTGACAAGATAAACCAACAAATTCAATGATAAGGAAATATGACCTGTAAAATAGGATTCTTTTTCTTAATTACTGGTTTTTCTTTGGGAACCAAGAAGGCAGGTTTCACTCCTACAGCCTCGTGATCAACGTCTTTATCAACAGCAGGGCCGACAATTGTTTCTCTCCTTTTACGTTTTTTTCCAGATTTCAATGCCTGAACTTGATCCTCCTAAACATTTTCATCACCAGAAAAAATGCATGTGGAAAATATTTAAAATGACTGGGAGGAAAGCAGCATCTTTAACTTGGAAGCAAACAAAAAATAACACTTGAGTTGTTTTATCTAGAGTGCAATGACATAAGTTTATGATGAGGCAAGCTAATAAAAAATGGATGAAGTAGCCCCATCTTGTTCTTTTTGTATTCTGCACATTTTGAATTGAACTTTTGATGCATTATAGGATAAATGGTCTTTCTGGGGGGCTGAACTGATTTCAATCACAAACTAAAACAAAGCTCGAAAGGCATTTTGCAGATATTCTGAAATCTTATATTTTATTTTTGCCTCTCAAAGGTTTCAGCTTCCAAAGGCTCAAAGGGATTTATTTCTCACCATTCAACTTGATAGAAGGCTTTCCTCCCAAAATCTTTTTTCATCTAGCAGAGGATTTCCATTCACTCCACAATAACAAATTTTTTTCCCCCTATAACGGAGAGGAAAGCGCAAGTGTGCAGGTGGAGGATTAGTAGCATGAACATACCTCATCTGAAGAATCCATTTCAGACTCACTACCAGTATGCTGCGCAGCTACTGAAGAGGCAGGTTGCGAGGGTGGTAGTGGTGCAGGAGTTGAAGGTGGTAATGGTGGAGTTGGGAGGGCCATTCGAAATGGAGCTGGAATGTTCATTTTGTTCATCAGATGCAACACCTACAATAGAGAGGCTAAGTCCAAAATAACTTAAAAAATAGTTAAACCACAAAAGAAAATGAACCAATTGGCTTTGAAGTGGCATAAAATTGAAGAGAACCTGTGTATAGAAGCGAGGAACAGCAATAAGGGCATTTACAATGTTAGTTAGAATATTTCCATCTGGTGGAGGATAAGCATATCTGTAATAAAACAAATGAACATATCTATCAATTTCGACGACCCATTTAGCAGAATTACTTACATGACGAATACCTAACATACAAAAGGTTAAAAATTTCTGAGATTTATGAACAGAGAGAATGCAAATAAAGAAATAATACATAAAATGGACAGGAAACGAAACATACTCCAAGTGAGGGGGGAATGGATAATCAACACCAAGTCTTGGAGCGATAGGGTCACTACCAGGTAAAGACCCCGATTTTAAACCTTCACTAAGAACTCTATTCACAGAAGCATCCTTTGCCAAGGATGAGGGAGACTTAAGATCCTTCTCTTCACTTTGCTTTTCCTGATTTCTATTAGTTGCTCTCTCCACTGATAAGACCTTACCAAGAAACCTCAGCCTGATCAACCATAGTTATAGAACAGCTTAAAGATCATTACATTTCAACTAAGATGAACGTTTCATCAAAATTAGAAAAGAAAAATAAGAAGAATAAACAAATTGCGTGAATGGACAGGAAAGTACCCATTTAACTGACGCAATGCTTGATAGGCTGCTGCTTCATTCTTAAAATCCAGAAATGCACAATTCTTCATTCTGCACAAGAAAACTGTGAAGGATAAATACAAATTTAAGAAGCATTCCTTCGTCATTAAATGTGTGTGTGTGTGTGCATGCACGCGTAGAAATTACCTTCCGGAAGTGCAAGGGCGGACAGAGGCAGCGCCATAGTGCGTAAAGAGTCGGGTTACAGTTTCCTGAGGTATAGCCTCCGGAAGGTGTCGAATCAGAAGAGTTATGAGCCCCCCATCTCCTACTTCTGCACCAACCTGTTGGATGTCGGAGCTCATCGGAGGCTGTGACCAAGCCATTGAATCAGACACACTCGATCCAGCGGAAGCGGGTCATTTGGGTTTCGGTGGAGAATTGAAACACGGGAGAGAATTAAGAACTCCTGAAACGGCCAATTTATGTTGTCGTTTCAGGCCCGGCAAGTTTATCTGGCCCAAATCTGTTAAGTTTACCGGTCCGTCAAGTGAATTATTAAGCCTAAGCCGTTTTGTATAAGTAACCTAAGGTGACTTGGACAGTGCCACTTAAAGAAGGAACAGGAGAGTTCGATTGAAAGAAAGCGGCATAGCCCCAATTACTAAACCAAGTTAGTTTGCATTAATACTCACCAAAAGCGGCCCAAAGTAAGCAACGGTTAAAGGTGGGGACTCTGATGGCTCAAGTACAGTTAGCTTTGGTATTTTGTCATTTGTCAAGTGGGGCGTAAAATGAACAATGATTTGATTATAGCTGTCGAGAAAGATAATCAATCGGTCATTATACAACATGTCCTTTTCTATCAGTCTGATCAGTTGGTTGCCCTAATTTCATCCACTTAAAGATACTTTAGCTGACAACGCAAATAAAGAGATTGAGGTTATGTATATCTCAAGGATTTGCCTCTGAACTGAACTGAGGTATTATATTTCTTTGAATGTTGGCTTTTCACTTTCTAAATTACTGGTGTTTGGCTCACTCTCTCAAAGAGAATATATAGTAGTGTAAAAAATACACAAAAGGGGTAACCTTTGTTCTTCCAAATTTTCACCCACCACCCCACTTGTAAGATTTGAATTTGAAGGAACAAAAGGGTAACCTGGGATATCGTATTCGCATGTTACACATGTAAACATGTCGGGAATATATTCACCTTTCTAAAATGTCACAACATTGATGTCGGCATTAGAAAATTTGCGACAGCCTCTACTCAACAGTTTCAAATTAAAAATTAATATGATGCAATAATTTTTAAAGTGTTGCCTTTACTAATATTAGAAAGTAACGGTAATAATAATTGTTGCTATATATAAAAAAAGCAACAAAATTAAAATAATGTTACAATAAAGTCTTATATATATATCATCTAGAATTGCTACGATGGTTTCAGTCACTTATTTACTAAATGTTATTTACTAATGTATATTTAAAATATAAAAATTTTATATTTACTAATGAGTATTCGGAATATGTCTAACAAAAATTAAATTACCTTCTAATCAAGTTCGAACTTTATTTATTGCTTGAATGATGTTATTTTATTTAAAATGACATTATTTTATATAAAAATTTAAGTTTTGAGTCAAATAACTTAAGCTCAAGTGTGATTTGAAGTTAAGATATTTTTCGTTTAAAAATTTGAACTCAAACTAAATTTTGGTTAATTCTAGTTACACGAATTGATTAAGTTAAACCAGTTTGAACTATATTATTTTTGTTATCTTTAAAAAATATTATTATTTGAAATAATATTTACCCTAGATAATATCTTTGAGACAAAAGCAAATATTATGTGTGTTATGTGCTCTACCCACTATAAACAATAAACTAGAGACAACAATTTATAACAGATTTTTAATTAAAAATAGATTGACCACGAAACAACAACATTTTATAGAAGGGTTAAGAACATCCTCATATAGCAATAAATGACAACGTTCTAAGGTAAAGAAGATCACGAATAGTCACTGATAGTACGAAGAGTTTACTGCTTTGATGTTTTATATACTCGTGTTAATGTAAGTTGATGCGGGTTTAGGTTTGGAGCTATTAATTTTTTCTCTAGGTTTCATAGTGATAATTAATACTTCACATATTTTACTTTAAACTGGGATTAATGATATGGATTTAGTAGAAAACTATCGAGATTCATGGTTGTTTGGTTCCATCAAGGTTACTGATAGGTACCCAATTACCCAGCACGTGGATCACTCCTCAGGACTTGGTCTACGTGTTTCAATTGAAGGCAACAATAGTCCACGATACTTGCTTAGTTCTAGGATGCACTTTCCATTATGTTGTCTTTCGGTTATTTTGTAGTTTCGGTGGTAATCGTGGGTAAAGCCCCACTTACCCCACTTTCCATTATTTTGTTATTCCAGTTGTAATCGTGGGTGAGCCCACTATTTTCCATTTTGTTGTGAGCGCCATTACCTTCTAATTTCTATATATATCAGATTGTTATGGAGGAATAAAATCGTGGACGAAATTAGCTCAATTTTCTTCTTCTGATTCTCTACTTCTTCCTAGCTTTCTAAAATTCTCTTATCATTGGTATCAGAGACAGGTTACCCAAATGAATACCCGAAACCAATCTAACGCCGAGTTTCGTAATGAGACTCAAGAAGTTTTAGGACGACACGAATCTAGTATCCACCATCTCCATGCCACACTTGAAACCATCCTCACCAAACTCCAAAACATTGAGACCACCATCAAACCTTC
>JAOSBP010000002.1:8999608-9013723 GCA_027563825.1 Erythroxylum mucronatum | reverse complement strand
CTTTATTATTAATATTTATTTATATAGGATTAAAATATAATTATTTACTTGATTAATTAATACAATTAATTTGTTATCTTTTATTTTTAATAAAACTTTATTTTTTATTTAGTTTTGATTTGAAAATTTTTGTAAAATCTATATTTTATTTGGGCCCTCCTATCTTAAATTCCTGGCTCCGTCAATTACCATCGCAAAACAGAGAGTTTTGTGTATTGAAGTTTGATGACCTTTTTTTTAATAATAAATTACTTTTAAATATACAGATATAATTATAATTATGTGTCTATATATATATAGAGACAAATAACTTGGGCGACAGCTACAGAAGAACAGAAGCATTGAAGGAATGAAACATGAGTGAACACGCAGCCGCAAATCGTTTCCCTCATGAGACCTCGACAAGCACCTAACTTCATGTTTTTTGGTACATCAGAAAATAAAGATCAACACCTAACGTTCAACTTTAGGAATGTGTAATAACAACTTGTGATCACAAATAATAAATGTAAGGTAGATAGGAGTAAATTCGAAAGGATTCTATATCAGAATCGACTCTCTTATCCAATACAAAAAGGAGCGATATCATGTCATGAACGGTCCAGATAAACCAAATTGGATCACTGGGTGCTGAATCCAAATTTGCAAACCCATGATTAAATTTTGGTTAATTTGAGATTAATTCGATGATGGTGTTTGTTAAGCTCCTTATAACCATGGGGGTTGTCGTTTCCGATAAGAAATTAGCTGAATTTGGTTAGGCACAGAATCAGAAGATCAGTGTTGGACCATATGGACTGTTAGTGAATATATAAAATCAATTAAATTGACCTCACACAACAGCTTAAGCTATTATGGTGAAACAGTCACTTAAAATAGTATCAGAGCCTTTATGACCAAGTGGTTGTGAGTTCAATTCCTACCACCTACCTCTTATTTAGCACAAGGTAGAGTGGGTCTTTGCAAGTTTCAAGTCCAAAAGGCTTTCATTTGAAGGGGTGTGTTAGTGAATATATAAAACTAATTAAATTAACCTCACACAACAGCTTAAGCTATTGTGGTGAAACGGTCATTTAACATGGACCAGAGCTGGGAGGTTTCTTCGATATAGAAATCATCGGTTCTGTTTTATATACATGTACAGGCACATATAATATATCCTCAGTATCAATGGCTTGATGCTGGGGATATATTAGATATATAGCTGTAACATCACATCTCAGTTCCAATTCAACTTCCAAATCCGAGGAAGGAGATGTATACCAAACAGAAAACGAATAGAAAAGATGTAGTTAGTTGCATTGCTTACCATTTCAAAATTTGATAATAAGCATTAGATTACATTTGAATAAAAGAGATTAAAGGGTCTGTCGTTGAGTCTTTGTCAAGTTCTTGAAACGTAATCACTTTTAGTTAATAGTATATAGCAGTAGGACTCCATTAATAAGAAATGGTTGATTGGAGGTTGAATGGTTTCTTGTCTCAACTTTAAGTTATGAAGATTATGTTGCAAGAAAAGCTGTGTAGGGCAGGCATGCAACTTTTGAGAAGCTTTGGTTGATTTCAAAGACAGCTGGGTTGATAGAAGTGAAACTTTAGATTGTGAATCTTTTCAATTTCCAACCTCCATACGATTTAGATGTCGAAATAATCATATAGTAATCCACAATTCCTTTGTAATTGACACAGTCATTATCATCATCGCATCCATTCCGAAGTTTCGTACTAAAGCCTTTATTTGGATGGAAGGAAAGTAAGGGAAAAGAAAGGAAGATAATTGCATTTTTCTTGGTTTCTATTGTTTGGACAAAAATAAACAAAGAGAAAGGGAGAGAATAGAGAGGAATAGGAGAGAAATTTGGACCAAATGTATTTCCCACCAAATTGGTGGGAAAGGAGGAGAAATTCAAGACAAGATAAGCTTAATATATAAGTTAATTATCATTGCATCCTTATTAAATCTAACAAGTAAAGATAAATAAGTTTTATAATCAAGGGCATAAAGGTCTTACAAAATTCTCTTCTATTCAATTCCTTCATTTGATAAATTAGGAAAACAAACAAGAGAAAGAAAATTACATTTTTCTTCCATTCTTTTCTCCTTTTTTTCCCTCAATATTTTCTTTCCTTTCTCTTGTGCAAGTAAGGATCCAAACAAAGGCTAAGAGTTTCATCGTTTCACTTCAGGAATCAATAGATTTGGTTTTGAGCAAAGTGGGATGAGAATGGCAACTTGCATGGGCAGGAATCTGATGTTAATAATGAGAACTAATTGATTATTGCAGTCTCTATGATTGGTTAGGTTTGACAACAACAGGCCAACTCACTTGGCTATGAAAAGAGGCACGTAATGTAAAAGGGACAGGGCAACCCCATGGTTTACTTTGGGAAATGCTTGCTTTTTACCTCTAATGATGGACACGCGTAGAATTTCTTTTGCATGGTCAGAGAAGATAGGAGAAAGATATAAGTGGAAAGTGAGTTAAAGATGCTTTTGATTCGTGAAAAAAGATGAAATCTGGACCACGAAATGGGGAAAAAGGACCTGAAATGTACCTTCTTCTTTGACAAAGCCAACAGGTCGGGCCTCTTTGTTTTTCAACTTTTCTTCTTCGTCTTTACAGTGAATAACTGTACATAAATAGTAATTTCGAGCGAGACTTTGCGGCTTGCATGCACCAATCCCTGAAAAGAGGAAGAACAATCCAGGAAACCCTTTTGTTTTGAAGCAGAAATTTTTTGTTTGGGAACGTACGAGGGTCGGTGGGTAGCCTCCAAAGATGATAATCTACTCCATTAAGACTGTAGTAGGTTGAATTGTTGCAGAATGCTGACATATTCTCGTTGTCTGACCTCTGGGCACATACAAATAAAGTATCACTCACATAAACAGATATAAAGCAGAAGCTATTTGCTTTACATATTCACAAAAAGATAAAAGATACATATGGATGGGATAATGGAGTCTTTGTTACAAGTTGCTGCCTTGTCCTACACTCATTTGCCAACTTATGAATCAATTCTGAAGTGAGGTAAACACTGGTACTTGTTAATAGTTAGGAAAACAAGCTCCTAACTAGCAATCAGGAGCATTAATTTCTGGTTTTAATCTTCAATCTGCATGCGATGTTGTCCCAAGTAGTACTGTATCTGACCTCCAATAATGAACTATCATGGTCCTAAAGTACATGTGCACTTAAGGAAGCTTTTCTGAGAAATTGTAGAGGACCAATGATGGGTATGGCAGAGACCTCGATAGGTGTGTCCGGCTTATGTCACCTCTGAGGCCAAGAAAACTGCCGGTGTTGCCATCAAAACTACATTTTTAATACTTCTGCTTCAAACGATATGTTGGTTCTGAATCTTCTGATGAAACTGCCACTCTATGCATTATGTAAAAATGGAGTGTACGGTGAGAGATGGGTTGGAAGGGTACGCAGATATATTACAATTAGGTCATAATTGCGTTTACAGGGATACTGTTAGATATACTGACACATGAAGAATGGCAAATTGATGAGCTCAATGAATGCTTGACAAATATACACACCTTCCCAAGTTCATAGATTTTATGGTAAAAAAACAGGAAGAAAAAGGAGAATATCAGCATCAGAACTGCATTGCTGCTTGTTAAGATGAGGGAGGATCGTTTTACCGTGATGCGGACATCAGTCATACCCAATGGCTAAAGTCTGTCCTTTTTATCCTGTTCAATCATATCTAATCCATTAGAAAGACTGTTCAACCATTTCCAATATTAATGGCCAGAACGAAGACGGTGGGTTAACCGTAAGTCATCTTTACTGACTATGGACAAAGATGTGAGGCCAAGAAAAGAAGGCTTAAATATTAGTAAATTTGGTTTTTACGTTGGTTCAGCCAGATTTCGCTAATCTAGAACATCCTTGTTTTGATTCATATCCTTGAGTAGTTTTGATTGCTGAGTACCTGCAAAACGAACAAAGGCACGCAGGGGGTTGTGTCCCGATTAGCCCCTCCGACGATCAAGTTAGTCTTTTTGAAAAAAATCAATTATAAAGAACAGAGAGAGAGCTAGGGCTTTTTGCCTCATACCTGTATCAAGGTGAAATAGTACCTTATATAGGAGATTCCTGCTAGGTTTAGGTCATTGTCTGTGAATGAGCTGACCGACCCACATCGTGTTCCGGATCTGGGCCCGAGCCTAATAAGGTCGACCCAACCATACGTATATAGAGCATGCCAATACGCATAATAGCAGTCGGGTTCAATTTTAAAATTATTAATTTAGTAATTCTAAATAAAAATTGTGTCCCTTTTTAAGCGAGATAATTTTATCTAAAAAATGACGTCTGGTTTAATTTTAAAATCATTAGTTTCGTTGGTTCGATTGAAAAATAAATTTTTGATTCGGTTTATTATTGTAACCGTTATGAATAAAAACTAACTAATTCTATTAGAATAAATAGGAACTAATATATTTTTCAATTAAGTTTGTGTTTATAATTATTATGAACAAAAATCAGTTGATTAAGTAATAAATTGATTGATTTTCGCTGTATTAAGAGTAGCATTAATTTGTAACTCTTTGTTCTTTAGTCGAAACTAAAATGGATCACCACAATAACAACCTTCGCTTAAATGACAGTAAGAATATCAGACCTGAAAAACCGTAGAGGGGGTAGTAGTTTCGCAGAGTTTACAATTTTACTGTGGCGTCTCTAGTGCGAGTGAAAACAAAAGCAATCAAAAATGAAATAATAAAAAGCATCAGAAATTTAGTAGTGCAGTTCGGTATACCTTGTATACATCTGCGAGGCCTTTACCGAAGTATAATAGATTTACCCAGGGCTTTACTGAGCCGATACCACTCAACCCTTAACACTATCTCTCAACTTCATTTTCTGTGAAAGAATTTCACACTCGATAGTACGATCGCCTCGTACTAATCTCAACAGAAGATTTTCTCAATTAATCTTTTAACAAAAGAACAATAAACGAATAACTCAAGTGATTAGAATAATAAATAACGAAAACTAAATACACTTGAAATAGAGAGAAACAACTTCTCATTAATTCAGCTTCCAAGTTTCAATCTATGTTAGACAATTAAAGAAAATGCTAAGCTGATTCACATAAATACCAACATGAAGAAACACATCTCTAAAAAATTCAAACAATCTTGTTCTTGAGGTGCTTTGATGGGATGATAACGACTTCTTCGATCACCTTCTGGTTTGTGTAAATCTATAGTCATGCAGGAGCAGGAGCAGGAGCAGTAGTGTTCTATTACTTAGCGTGATGATTTCTGATAGGTACCTAGTTACCCAACACGTGGGTCACTCTTCAGGACTTGGTCTACGTGATTCAGTTGAAGGCAGCAATAGTCCACGATACTTGCTTAGTTCTAGGATGCACTTTCCATTATGTTGTCTTTCGGTTATTTTGCAGTTTCGGTGGTAATCATGGGTACAGCCCCACTTACCCCACTTTCCATTATTTTATTATTCCATTTGTAATCGTGGGTGAGCCCACTATTTTCCATTTTGTTATGAGCGCCATTACCTTCTGATTTCTATATATATCAGATTGTTATGGAGGAATAAAATCGTAGACGAAATTAGCTTAATTTTCTTCTTCTGATTCTCTACTTCTTCCTCGCTTTCTAAAATTCTCTTAATAGTTACTAAGTTCTTAAGTATGTTCTTTTAAGTTTACGCTTTGGTTGGTGAAGTGTGGTGCTTTGCTTATCTGCAATTATGAGTTTAGAAATTCTAAGTTTGTATTTGAGGTTGATACACTGGAATGGTTGAAAAATCTATTGACCATCTTTAGTCTCAAACAACAACTTGGAAGATGTAGCAGAGACCAACATCAAATCTGCAGCTTCCTCTATCTTCACTGTGGCATAGGATGATACTCTTCAATTTTTTGCAGTACCCATTTTGCAATTTTTGTCTTTGCATTGTTAACAAATTATGTTAGTATCAAATCATTTGCTCCATTTTTTGTATTTCATATCAATTATTCGGAATTGGCATAGTTCATATATGCACACTCGACATTCATTGCCCTTAGTCATCTTAAAACTTGGAGTAATCAAATAATATGACAATTGAAATAGTTTTCAAATTGCAGTTGCAACAGTGGTGATTTTCGTCATCTTATGGTAGTTTTTCTGTTTGTTATAGTTGGAGTCTTATCCTGTCTACAATTATAATACTAGCTACCAAAATAGAAAAGAGATGCAATGTAAACAGAAGCATACCTTGTTTTATTATAGTAGTATGTTTCATTGTGAACTCCATTTACAAAGAAGAAGAGAGTAGGATAACCCTGAATTTTGTACTTGTAGGCCAACATGGTTTCAGTAACAACATCAACCTTGGCAATCATTACTTCACCATTGACGATTGCAGCTGCTGGTTCATATTTATGTGCCAGAAGCTTGCTCCATTGAAACCATGGAGCATAGAAGTTCAATGGCACATACTTGTTCTTAGTAATGAACTCACTAAAATTCTCCTCACTCAACACTACTGCTTTGCCATTTTCATTAAAAATTGATTGCTCTCTCGTTAGTAGAAGCTTAAACCATATTGGCCATCTTCATTCTCATATGCAGTTGGCTAAAGTCTTATGCTTTTAGAAACTCCTCAGAAAGTAACTACAAAACACAAAACAATTTAAGGTAAATTCTCTATTTACACCATCTTTTTTATTTTAAAATTTTGTTAAAGTACTCTATAAACTGGTAAAAGAAGTGAAAATAGTCAAGTAGTTACTTAATATTTGTTAAGGTTAATTTTTTAGGATATAAATATATGTTCATAATATTATTAGCCATATAGTTAGCCACAACCTGCTAAATTGTAGATATTACATTAATAAGATCATAGACGTGAAATGAACAATATAATTATACTTGTTTATGTACTTCATGTGGTTGATTGAGTCATTCAAAATTTGCTTTAAACTTGTGATTGAGCCTTTCGAAATTGACTTTATACTTGTGATGAAGGTGAGTATATTTCAATTCCTATGCTTCTAACCTTCTTATTAGATTCCGAATGATTTCATTTCCTTAATTCTTATGTTCATGATTTCTTAATTAATTTGTTCATAAAAAGAATTGAATTATTGTGTTATCTGTTAGAAAACTAGAATGCATGCAGTATGAAAGAACATGTACGTTATGCTTTCAAAGGACTTTAAGAGAGATTATAGAGCCAATGTGAAGAAGCCTGACACCGATTTCGAATTGTATAAATGATGAAAAGTTATTGAAGCACATGTAATTTTTCTTGCGATTGTTGAGGATTTTAGAATTCACTTTTATATTTTGTAACAATAAAAGAATATGTAATTTACTTTTGTATTTTGAATATGTTAAATGTTGAATTTTACAAGTCCGTATGGACTATATATTATATATAAATGCAATTTTTTGGTCGTTAACATTTAATAGTACGTAAGCAATTAAGACGCACATTAATATCTATATATTGCTTTCAATATATATGGATATTGCTTATATAAATAATATAGTTTGTTTTTACGTTAAATATTATTAGTAATGAAAGAATAAACTTAAAGTGTTCCAATATCTATTTAACATTGTTGCTATAGTTTGAAACTAATATGTTACCTTAGTTAAAACTTAAAATAATATTTTTTTATTTTGTTGATTAATCAAAAACTTTTGTTGCCTTATACTTATTGTAACGCCATTTTTTGTAACGATATAATTTTATTACCTTTATAAAAAAGCAACGATAATTAAACTTATAATTACGCTTTTGTCTGTTGCCTAAGACACTTTTTGCCGCAACGTGCGCTCTTCTTGTATTTGCAATCGGAATTTTATGATAAGGTGCTGCAATGCTGTTGTAAGAAACTTTTCACTACAGGTTGCCTACTTGAATGGAAAAATTAAAAGGTTTCCAGGAAATCATGATTCATGAGCAGTCATGCAAACGCACTTTAAGATGGTGGAGAAGGGTATAAAAGGGACTTGATACATGTGATTAAGGAAAATTAATCTTACCTAAAAGCAATACTTAACCTGCATGCAACAACTCTTTTGTGGAGATAATTGATGAGAGATTAAGATTAAAATAGGTTGATTCGAAAAACTGTCAATGTCACGAGAAATTTCCTATCTCTTGCTAAAATGGCTACTTCTAGACAATAGTCTAACCGTTGTATCTTTGATTAGTGTTTTACACCGTACCATTAAGAAAGTGTTTTGATCACATATGATGACTCAATTTCAATGAATAATCCAAAACCTACCCGCCTCTTGGTTTTCTCCATCCAAATAATTTCCTTCGCACGCTCCAAAAGCAAATGATTCCGGGCAGAGCCAGACTTGGATTTTAGTGTGGAAAATTTGTACGCATAATGAGTGAGATAACATTTTATTCAATTTTGCTTTAATTTTTTTTTCTTAAATTACATGTACGTACATATCTATTGAATTGAACCTCGCGAGATGTGCAATTTCTATAAAATGTGTACTGAGCTGTACTCCAGTTGGTTTGATGTTCTAAATGCTGCGTAGGCATGTGATATTAATTACACCGTGTGGAAAAGAGGAGCTATGTCCATTTGGTCAACTAAAGAATACAGATAATACCTTAGGAGCTAAGTATTGGACAATGGAAATTAAACAGCCATTATTGTCTTTAACTTTTCTTTACTAGTTGAGCTTCATGTGCTGTTCATAATAATGAACAATGAACCACTGACAAATTGATATATAAAATACATACAGCTCGATCGGCAGCAGGCAGTAATTAATAAAGGTTTTATACTCTAAATTACTTTATAAAGATAACATCATAAATTACTTATAAAAATCTTTGATTGTTCATATTGAAAATTTAGCTTGTTAATATGGGGAAATAACTATTAAAATGTTCATAATATATGTATCATGGAATAGAAGTCGCATCCGAGGTTGAGAATGTTTAAAAAGACGAGCATGTGGAAAGGCAAACACAAGGGAAAGGCATGTATGGAACAAGATCTTCTGTTTAGTTTTATGGTATCTTATTGGATTCAGTAAATTTCAGTTATTTATTTATGTAGGTCCTATGTGGGTTCCACATAAATAAACGTGAAGTCCGCATAAATGAATGACTGAGATTCACTGAACACAACACAACACCATAAAAACTGGACAGAAGATCTGGACTCGACAAGTGTAGAAATAATAAGGTCATTAAAGGCCAAAGCAGTCTCCACGTGGAGAATGGACAACGTTTGTGAAAGGGCTGTTTGTGAAGTCTCCATTGGACGGTGTCTCCTCGTTTTCATGCAAAAGATAAGCCCTTTTTCCTTGCAGAATTGAGAGAATATTCTTTTCCCTTTTACAAACGTGTGAACAGAAACGTTTGTTGCTTACATTTTAATGACTTGAAACAAAATGCATTCAATATTTCCCTTTCACTCGTTGCTATATAGCTAGATCCAAAGCATTGGTGATCAAGTAACCAAAAATGGATGGTTAACTTCCCTGCAAGTCTCTCCTCTCTCTCTCACGCCCACACACACAAAGCCGTTGCTTTGAATAGAAAGTAAGTTGAAATGGTTACATGTAAGGCCTCCATGGCTGTTTCTAGCTAAATATAGCCACCTTTCTTCTCTTACAATAGCCGATTCCCCTTTCCAAGCACTCTTACCCTTTAACTCTCTCTCATCTTTTTTTCATTTCGGAACGTTAAGTTCATTTATTAGAAAGAGGATAAGATCATATAATGTAATGAATCTAACCCCCCACATGTACCCCATTTTTTAAGTACTTACCTTGCCATTTTCAGATAAATAGGATCAAAACCAGTTTTGTATATAAATAGTTTGCTTGGAGGTATGAAACATGTAAGTTAGCAGGTTACGTGTAACAACTCAACTATTCTTGTTTTCTTAATTCTCTGATAAAATCATGCACTCATTAATCTAAAACGATTGCCAATCGTTGTCGTTCAAGAAACCTTATGATTGTCAACTAATATGGTGGAACGAAGGTGTCTTGAGACTGCACGGATTGGATTATCCCTGATCAGGTGTCTGTAGAAAGAGAGGTTGCTGATTCTGTTGTATTTCTTCACTTGCTCAGTTTAAAAAGAACTTGTATTCTGACGTCATCAACTGATATAGTTCCCTTCACTTATTATTTTTTCTCATTTCTATTTGGTTATAATTAATTTTGGGAAAGAAGAAATATGAAAACTTCTATAAATATCATTTTCTCAAGTCCTTAATAATGAATAATTTTTTGCTAGACTATAGTTTATCAGTATTTTTTCAGAAATTAAGTTTCTATTAAAAGATTAATATTCATTTTTATAGTCAATAGTCAATAAAATTTATTTGGACTTGCAGTTTTTTTTAATTTACTCAAATTTGCCACTTAAAACTTGTTCACCTTTTTTTTTTTAATGCACGAAAACTTACATCAGCAAAACCTTGTTAGAAGGGATTCAATGCGCTGTCCCAGTTGAATGCTCCGGCCGTAAGACTCGGGTTTGTCATAGACTTGTGAGCCTGTTTGATAAACTCCAACTTGGAAAGATGAGATGGAGTTCAAAAGAATGCATGCGGTGTTAATCAAAGACCAAATCTTAAAAGCTAAACATGCCGCGATCTAAATTTGAAAATGAATGAATGAAAGAAATAATGAAAACAGATCCAGAAGAATTTTATTGTCAATGCACTAATCTGAGAAAAAAAATGTACATGAGATTTCTTACACTAATGGTATCCTTCACTTAATATCTGTCATTAAAATGAAATCTGTAAAGTTTGGGATACAGGAAACTAATCTGTACAAGGTATCTTTAAATCCAAGGACAACAATCTAACTAAATTTTCCTAGCGAGGTCTTAAGAAGAGAGAGATCATATGAAGACTTCTATACTTTTCTCCTAATTAAGTAGTTGTAAAAACAAGCACGCACGTAGGTTCCATCTTCAGTAATCCCATAAATATTCCAAATCTCCAATAGGTCCAACTGATGGTGTTTCAAGGTCTTCGTACCCCTTGTTGTTACTTCTGATATCTTGTTTTGACAACACCGATGATATCTCCGTTGTATTGATGTCTGTACTAACTCCGGTGTCCTGTGACAGACTGACCATAGATTGGTTGGAAGAGAACTGCTCAACCTTGCACTGGTTGTCCGATGCGGATGTTTCATTGTTGTTGTCAGCTGCCAATGCTCTCAGAAGTATTTGATTGTTTCCACCATAGCTAGAGCTTGCCAAGTTTTGAAATAAATTATGATCTCTCTGTTGGTGCAAGTAGCCAGGCGTGTTTGGGGAAGTTAAAAGTGGGTTTGAGACTGGAATTTGTGGGTGGAACATGGAGCTTGGGGCTTGGTAGCTGGAATTTGACGGCTGGACAAAACTTTGATTATTGCCGATGATGTTTGTCGAGAAGTAGGAAAAGAAATTTCCATCAGAAGATCTCGATGTCATTTCCTTGAATTCACTGTCTCCATCACTGAAGCTTGAGCCAGGTCTGCTAGAGGAAGGCAGGTCCATAAGTGGTGGAAGGGGAGGACAATCCAAGAAATCATCACCAAAAGAGTTCCCTCTCAGAAGATCATGGAGTGGGGTTTTCTTGAGTCCTGAGCTCTTGTGGAAAACCCTGCAGACAACCCATTCATCCTACAATAGTAACAAAACCATAGCCAGAGAAAGGCCTTTGTATTTAGTCCCAGATTCGTTATGACGCCAAAGCAAAAAAACAAGCAGAAAAGGTAAAAGGAACTCCCTACCAACATAAAAGTGAAAATGATAAAAGATTTAGAAGATGTGATGAAGAAGTAAGGGCTAAAATTTCCTTTTAGAATCAAGCACAAAAGGAAAAAAGAACAGGAGTCAAAAGAAATGCAACTCTTTATTTTAGTTCATGCAATACATATATACATACCCTTGCAGCTTTGGGAAGGCTATAGTAAGAGAATTTGCCTTCTAGTCTATATTCATGCATGACCCAATTCGTTTTCTCTCCTTTTGGAGCTCTCCCTTTGTAGAAAACAAGAGTCTTCTTCATTCCAACAAGACAGTTCTTTCCCTTGTAAATTTCTTTATCTTTTCCGGTCGCCTTCCAGTATCCGGCCTCAGTCGCACGATTTGTTCTCATACCAGTTGGATACTTCCTGTCTCTCTGGCAAAAGAAGTACCATTCTTTCTCTCCCATCTTTGCTTTCTCTGTTGCAACAAAAGCAAGAAATATAAAAGACCAGACACAGAAGTTGATTTCAATGTCAAGTTCCAAGAGTTCACAGAGAAGAGAAATGTAAAGTAGACAAAGGAAAGGGTTGGGTTCATATTTTCTTCATCCCAAAGACAAGAGATAAATAACAAATTAGAAAGCTTACTGGGCATATCCCAAGGTTCACACTTGTTGAGATCAACTTCACCAATAGGAATTGCGCTGAAACTGCTGTTCATTACCTTGTCTGTCAGATAATGAGTTATGATCTCTTCATCTGTGGGATGAAACCGGAAGCCAGGTGGCAAATCGATGAGATCATCTCCTTTGTTGACCACAGTTGCCTCTTGCATGGTGAATTATACAAGCCAGAGATTCAAGCCAATATCTGAAATTCTGAAGCTGTATATGTAAGATTCAAAGAAAACAAAACAAACCAAATAATCTCAACCACAGAGACAACACAGCCACAGGAAGCCGTATGTGTACAAACAAGAAGCAAAACAAAAAAGGGAAGGAAAAATGGGAAAGAAGAGGATTGATTATTAACTGCTTGCAGGATAATTTGAAGATATAACTGTTACGAAAGTAGAGCAAAAGCAAAAAGGGAAGCTTAAATAGAGGAGAGAGCAGGCTGAGTAAGATCCGTGGACAGCAAGGAACTTGTGTTGAAGTATAGAGGAAGCCTCTGCAAGGGAGCTTTTAGGTTGTTTCTTGTATCCATCTATATATATTATTATATTTATGAACATTTGCAATATATTCTTAACTGAAGTAGTTTTATAATTGTGCAGGGTTTTGTTTTCCTAGACTATATCATATCTACCTGTTTGAAAAACAAGAACCGGTAAAAGAAAGAGTTCTCGTGTCTACACGTCATCAGCTGGTTTTAGGCTTTTATAGGCGGTCCCAACTCCAAGGCTGCAAGTGTAGCTTTCACATTAAAAAAATATCAAGACAAGCCGTGTTATCTGATTGTAAGGACCTAACCTTCTGGGAATTTTAGTGCAATCTGTCTTTGGAGTTTTATCAGTTAATTCTCTGTTCATAACCATGGTCCATGTCGAGTTTCTCTTCTTTCCCCCTCTGTAAAAATAGATACTAGTCATCCATTTTGTCTTATGTATTGGGATTCCTTCGTCTACGCTTAGCTTCGACTTTGTTAGCTTCACCCACTCAACACCTTGTCCGGGACCATATCTCGCTGCACACCTGTTGTCATATAAAATAGAACATATAAGAATTATATTAGAAGTGGAATGACCAGGTCTACATATGCATCTTCTAATAGAAGCAGAGGGTTAATGTGGAGGGAATATAAAATGACTATCAAATTTTCCAAGTCATTGATAAAGAAAAGGGGAATACTGTAGAAAATTTCGTAGCACTTGTCTAAGTATTATTATTTTCATCAACTCGCCTGCTAGACTTAAGACTTCTCTCTGAGTCTTTTATAAGGCTATGCAAATAATTATAATTCTCACCAGCAACTCTCTCTTTCTTTTTCTTTTTTTTTTACCCCCCCATGAGAGACATGCCATTCTATTGTTCTCTAGCAAGACTATGACCCAAGAATTTGTATTATTGACTAACAGAAAACAATTTAAATGTAATTAAAATGATAAGTTAACTTAAAACGCCCATTTTTAATATATATGATGCTTGTAAATTGAAATTATGAGCTTTTAATTGGTCTAAAATCACGCCAACACATGAAGTCCTTGATCACTAAAGATAATTAATTTGGTATAATAATATTATTAATAAAATAATAATAATAATAATAATAATAACTTAATAAAAAATAATAATAATAAGAATAAGAATAAGAATAACTTAGTAGTAGTAGTAGTAGTAGTAGTAATAATAATAATAATAATAATAATAATAATAATAATAATAATAATAATAATA
>JAOSBP010000002.1:8989012-8999508 GCA_027563825.1 Erythroxylum mucronatum | reverse complement strand
ATAAGTAATTTAATTTTAATATTTAACAGTTATTATAATAATATAAATATATTTAATTAATAACTAATAATAGTAATGATAATAATGGTAATGATAATAATAATAATAATAATAATAATAATAATAATAATAATAATAATAATAATAATAATAAATAAATAAATAAATAAATAAATAAATAATCATAACAATAATAATAATAAATTAATAATCATAATAATAACTTATCAAAAATTAATAATAATAAGATTAACTTAATAATAATAATAAATAAATAAATAAATAAATAAAATTAATAATAATAAGAATGACTTAATAATAACAACAACAACAACAACAACAACAACAACAATAATAATAATAATAACCAAACATATTTTTGTTATCAGTTTTTTATTAGAAATTTCAACTAAACAGGTTTTTGTTTTCAGTTTTTATATTGCAAATCTCAACCAAACAGGTTTTTATTTTTTAAGGAAAACAACAGAAACTAAAAATAGGAAACAGAAATCAAAAACAATAACAGAAAAACAAAAGTGAAACCAAACGGCCCCTAATATATGTATTTTTACAATAATTTTTCTAAGAGTCCCTTTCATTTTGTTTTCAATTCAATTCCTCTTAACTACAGGCAAGACTATTATTTTTGGATAATTAAAAAAAAGGAACTAAAGGAAAAGAAAAGTATATTTGCGGACTTCATGAACATTCTAATAAACTTCAAGGTGTGAAAGCATAATAGAAAATGGAAAAAAATGTTGTTCATGAGTTAGAAAGTCCATTGGAAGAAACCGATTTACAAATTAACGCTATGAGCCTATGATTGAAGACAAAAAAGGTTAATTATGTACACGTAAGGATATATAAAAATTAACCCAAGTTGTGTGATTTTGGTCAACCAATATAAAAAGTCAATATTTAATTTTTCTTCCTAATTCAAGATTATCCAATTTAAGAATGTGACAGTCATTGTAGAAGCTGCTAGTCTTATTTGATCTCGCAATTCACAAGAATGTTAAAGGATTATTCTATGACAACATCTTTCATTCTTGGAATATGTTTTAGGTGAAACTACCTCACATATATACAACTTGCTCAGCTACTTTTGTATTTTTCCTTCTTTTTGACCCTAGAGACATTCGTAGGTTAGCTTGAATGCTAGCCAAGATGATGAGGATGAAGCCCTCGATGGGCATCTGACTAAGTGCATTTAGAGGAGGGAGTGCCTTGAAAATACATATTTAACTTAGAAATAAAGGAGTCAACTTCTTTAATTTGTTCCCACTCGAATAAATCAGCATTCAAGAAATTTTAGGTCTTAAAAACTCGCAATTTGCTACATCTATACCAAGTAGGCCTATTCATTTACAACTAATGGATCGCTGGTTCCATTTTCAAGAGTCAAAGCTTAATGGGATAAGAGACTAATATATTTCTAGTTTTTATTTTTTGTTTTGATTGCTTGAGCTTCTAATTATGTCCTTAAAATTTTCTAATTAATTTATATTAAAATTGTTTAACAGAAATTTCATGTGGTATCTTTTTTAGTCATACTTAAAATTTGACAAATAATAATATATAGCTAAAAATATAATAGTTGAAGAATTGAATTAAAATAATAAAAATATAATTATCTGAGTTGAATAATTTTTACAATTGAAAATGTTATACATTTTATGTTTAACATATAATTTAAAAAGTTTCCATTATCGATCTTACCAATCAGTTTGATTTCTAATCATCAAAATTACCGAATCCGAATCTCTCAAAGTTCGAAGACAATTAAACATGTGATGAAATTGCACATATTACTCCCAACCAAGGGCAAGTAAGCATCTCGGCGCCGACAAGTAGAAAACTATTGTTGAAGCACCAATGACCTTGTAACCCTCCAACAACAACTGCCTTAGATTTTGCATCGAACTTGTGCACTTCTTCTTCCTAACAAATCACAGTTAACTAACTCATTTCAACCTTACAATGCAACTATAATAAAATACTAGTTTATTTGGTATACACGGAGTTCCTTCCTCATGATATTGTTTATTATTATGAAGAATTGAGAGTAGGTGTAAGGGACCAACCAAATCCTGTTCTACATATTGACATTCTCATTCTAATCTTTGCTGACTTGGATCTTACTTCCCAAATTACATCATTTTTGCTAAAGTGTTCATACTTATGTATGTTAAGTGACCGTTTCACCACAATAGCTTAAGCTGTTGTGTGAGGTCAATTTAATTGGTTTTATATATTCACTAACACACCTCCTTAAGTGAAAGCCCTTTGGGCTTGAAACTTGCACAGGCCTACTCTACCTTATGCTGAATAATAGGTGGGTGATAAGATTTGAATTCACGATCACTTGGTCATAAAGGCTCTGATACCATGTTAAGTGACCGTTTCATCACAATAACTTAAGCTGTTGTGTGAGGTCAACGTAATTGATTTTATATATTCACTAACAATGTATAAGTCTCCATCTAATCACTATTTGCAATAATTCATTGTGTATAATCATAATCATAGATAAATCTTTTGTGTATAGACCAAACTAAACAATAATTACGTATAGCTTGTCACATATATACTCAAGAACAAATCAATCTATTGTAGGCGTTATAATGTATGGGTTGATACCTTACTTATTTTGTTTATTATGGTATTGTAACGCAAGATATGGAATGGAATCCGGAAATAAAAAAACAATTATTCAGAAAGAGATAAGATTTTAATACAAAGTGTAACGTGTGGACACTTCAACATAAGTAAGAAGGCTTAAGAGAGTATTAACCCCAGACTAACTCCATATGACACAGACAAATTGGACAAAAAAAAAAAATTGTCCAATTTCATGTATCTTCGAACTGTTGACTTTTGTGGCTAAAAACGAAACTGCAAAGCAAAGAAGGCACACATCAATTTCGGGTGACGATTGGTGACGATACAGTACGCCTCAGATCAATCTCTTTCATGGCAAGATTTCGTTGGTCCACTCGTTGCAACTTGCATCATCAGGTTTATGCATTGCATAGGATCATCCCCGTCAAATTTGGGGCTGGCGGGGTTGTAATTGATCCACCTAGCTCTCAATTAGAGGCTGGCCTTCCCCTTCATTAGGTGAGAATTTCTTATGGGTTCTAGAAACAAAAATATTTACTCGGATTTGAATTGGGATTTTGTAGATTTAATTAATTACATAAAAGAAAAAGATGTGCCATGGATTAAATTCCCTTATATCTACACCGAATTCAACAATTGGATCTCTAGGTTTACTCTAGGAGCATGTAGGTGCTACATTTTTAATTGTTACCAATAGGAAATTGGTTTGTGCATTTTTATCACGTTAAATGTCAAATGAGGAAAGATGGGTTTAGAAGACATTTCTCTTTCTTGTTGATATGGGAGATCATTTTGAGTATCTAAATAGGCTTCTAAATATTGTATGTTATGCATGCAATTTGGTAAATATTTGAGTCATGCAATATCGTTTTCATGACAATCTCATTTCAAACATGAACATAGCAAATTAAAAGGAAGGGATTAACACCTATCTCATTTGTTTTGTAATTCTATCACTATACTGGAAAATGAAATTTAACTGACTTCCTTTCTCCATGTAACGTGTAATTATATAGGTTCGATTGTATTTGCTTGGTATGATAAGTAAATACTTTGTGTGGTTGAGTAGTCTAATCCTAGCTTGACACTTTGTTTCTAGAATCAAGATATATTTTACTCAAATGTAAAGTCAGGTTAACAAAAGGAAAGGTTATCTTTTATTACATAACATTATTTATTTCCCATGAAAAGTAATTAACTTTCTTTTGAGAAAAAACGTCAGTTTATACAAAATCAAAGCCAAAACAATAATATGAAAAATGGATTAAGGTCGTCTGCTTAATGCAAACGAAAACTTCCCTTTACTAGCTTTTCTCTTTACATTCATATTCATCTACTTCTTTTCTAACCTACTCTAATGAGCATAGTGTACAGAAACCTAACTTTAAGTTTGATCAACAAATAGTATAGCGAAACGAAAGTGGTCCCGAAATTTAGAATACATTTCACCTTAATCTGAGCCACTAGAAATGGTGACACTGATGTCATCTAACCTTGCTCACAAGTCACAGCTAGTATATATGAATACTAAATTAAAGAGAAGAGAAGGGAACGTGGGGAAAAAAAGTAAAAGTAAAAGCAAAGTAGCATTATCTATACAACTTGGATTTTGACATCACTAGCTATCTTGAACTTTAATCTTCTGAAGTAATTGTTTGATTTAGTTTGTAGACTTGGATAGTCAAGTATAGGATTAAGGTTAATTATCTCAGTAATCTATATGATTCCACTTGCCCCCTTCCACATCTAATGCTAAAGATTAAAGAGCCTATTGT
The DNA here is from genome assembly GCA_027563825.1 of Erythroxylum mucronatum. Lineage (NCBI taxonomy): Eukaryota > Viridiplantae > Streptophyta > Magnoliopsida > Malpighiales > Erythroxylaceae > Erythroxylum > Erythroxylum mucronatum. The sequence goes on along the minus strand of JAOSBP010000002.1, from coordinate 8,995,111 downwards.
TTCATAGGCAGCGACCGTTGGTCACTTTTGAGACAGACAAATATTATAACTAGATAACCAAAGCATGGCACATGGACCCCATGTTCTTGCTAATCCGTCCTTATACAAGAATATGCGGCCATTAAAGATTTATACCGATAGATGAATTATGATTTCATAATCATTAGAAGGTATTGCACGTAACCGCTAAATATGATCAGATTAATTAAAGGGCTATCACGAAGAAGAAGTAGCATACATAAGAATCGGTATTATGTGACAGGTATGTCTCTTTCCGGTTTTTATAAAGGCAACAAGAAAGGGAAGCTACATTGTTTTGATAGTTACCACGGCAGCTAATAGTTGAAATTATAATAATCTATTAGGTTAATTGTGAAACTTCTTAATTATATATGTATTTTTAATGAAAAGATCATTATCTATATGTAAACGGCTCTTTTATTTGACATTTGAGAGAAAGCAGTTTAGTCTCTGGCTATATAAGAAGGCTCTAATAATTGTTTCTTGTAACCAATCGAGTCGACTTTACAACATTTGAGACGTTAATAAATAAAGAAGCAATCATTTAATTTTTTGTATTGACAATTTTATTACACGACTTTCCACCAAATTCACTTCTAGAAATCCTCATATTCAACGAAGAGGGTGTGCTTTAACTATTATATAGTGCTAATTTATGTTTTCTATTGTCCTTGGCTTTATGTCCTTAATGTAGCATAGCCATTGAGAAATAATACAAAGGTAAGTTCCCTTAGTTTGGGGGTAGACGAATTTAAAATAGGTGCAGTAGCGATAGTGACACTGATCTTTTTGGTGGTTTAAGCAGTCACGCAACCTCCGTAATACTACAAAACAAAACGGTGTCATCACAGTAGAAAACTTAGAATATACCGCCGAGTTCCTGGACAAATCAGATTAAATGAAGAAACCAGGCTTCTTGCCGCGAATTATGACCGGTCAAAAGAGGAAACTCGATAGATATTAACTACCATGAACCGGCGAAATAATTAATAAAAATCGTTGGATTTGAGTTTTTAAATTTTACAAATTACAAATTTAAACTCTTAATTAATCGAATTTAGAACTTAAATTTATTTATATTTTGCCTATATTCCGAAAATTTAATCTTGCTTATAAAATGTAGATTATAACGTTAATTTTTACTTTAAATCAGAATTTGATAAAATTAAAAAATGAGATAATATACAAATACCCAAAGTTCTACTCAAAGTCAGACCTAAGCCCGAAAGAGGACGTTTGTGGGCTGGAGCTCAAGAAATGTCTGCGAAGCTTGCAATGAGAGCTAAGTTTGACCAGACTTAACTTTTGTTAGTCCACGAAAGACCAGACTTAAATTGTTGATTTGTGTTAAAATGACCGGAACGTTCGTTGGGATCCACATCCAGTTCGAGAACACTCCAGGGAGTATAAAATAAGAGCAAAGTTCATGAAAGAGCAACGGTGAATTCAAAAGACTTTATGAACAAGTTGTTCTACTGAGTGTGCAGTCTATAAGCAAAACTGAGATAAATCAGTCATACCACAAGGAGAGATAAATCCAAAAACTGCATGATTGTTGATTCCACATCTTTTAAAAAGACGCTGACAACGGTGGCAGACCAACCTAATTGGATGGACCCTAGGGGATTTATTCCTTCCACCTGTCATCAACAGCAGAACACAAGGCTAGGACCAGACCAGATGGTGTATCCACAAGGCAAAAAGTACAATGGGACCTAGTTTGGTGGTTCATTACATCACTGTGTATGTTAAATCAGGGTAGGTAATGGATACTAGATAGAGGAGCTAGATGATTCACGATTATGTAGAAAATTTCATGTTTTCCGTGAGGGGTTCACTAAAAATCCCAACAATACTATCACAAAATACATATATGTATACATATAAGTTCTTCAGAGTTCACCGCATAGGTTTGAGATAGCTAACAATTAACATAAGATTACAGAATACTTATTCACGGATGCATTGAGAGAGAGGGAGGGAGGCACACCACACAAACGTATCCATTATATAGCTTTTACCTAAGTACGTAAATAGGTAGGAGCCATTAGCCAACGTAAAGTCTCAGCCACGCAGCAGGAGTCCAAGTCCAGTGCACAAAAACGCACAAACCAAACGTAAGGAAACAACAAAAACCCCCAAGTTTTAATTAGATAAGTGGATATGGCTTCAAGCAAAGGAAGCATGATTCTCTGTCCTTCCTGCATTTGTTACCAGATGAGTATCAGGCGTGAGCAAATTTTAAAAATTGATAGCTCCAAAGCACAAAGAATCACGTTTTATCTGGTTACTCGCGGAGTTCCAAGAAAAGAAAAATCAAGAGTCAATTTAAGATAAATGTAACGTGCATTGGAAGTTTTACTCCTTTATCTGGATTATTAAAGACTTACAATTTGGAACGATTTTCCATCGCTGGTTATCTCCTTTGTTCCATTTCCAAAGCACAATTATGGTGCCTTCATGGACACCACCAGAATGCTTATCACCATGAAAAGCATCAACATTCAGGTGAATGTTATTAACCATTCTTATAGCCCTGTAACCATCACCCAAGTCCTTGCTCTCAGTCCATAATACAGACTCGTCCAGATAATCTGGATTATAGCGAACAAGTTGCACCTGCAGAAAACATTTCTTAGAAATTCTATATGCACCCGAAGCTTATGGTTGATTCACAGAAAAGGAGAGGCTTATCGTAAAGTCTACAGTACGTGCAATTATTAAAAGCTCTTCACTTTTTTTGTTTACTTGTAACAGCAATGACCAGCTAGATTACGTATGCACACACAATGTCTACAGCACTTCATCCTGGATGCAAGATCGAAAAGGCCTATCATTCATTTGCCTCATGTATGTAATCAGTTCATTTAATCTGGGGGACAATTTGTCTGTTGAATTGGAGACGTACAGTTCAATCCAAGTCCATGACTGTTCTGATGATCTTGGGCTCAAATTTTATTTTACTGCTAAGAACATCTCTGTCTTGACACACATCAAACCTGGTGATGTTCATTCTGGGTTTGCTAATGCCAGCATTTGATGTTGATTGGGTAAGGAAATAGGAGATTGTTAGAAATGTCATTGGTGCACATCTCCAAAACCAAAGTTTCAATCACTTTTATGGGATCCAGAATCAAATTCAAACTCTTTAACGGTTTATCCTCGTATGGTAAGCTAAGATGTCTCAGGTTTCAACATAACCATCCAGTCTTTATCAATGTCTATTGGTCAGGTGCGTAATTCACTTCAATTAGGATAAAAGGAGATCGTTAATCGATTATATGACTTGAATTCTTATTACTTGGTTCTATCTTGACATTTAAATTTGAAATGGGATGTTTTATGGATCTAAAACAAACAGATATTAATAATATGACCGAATTCTTACCGGGTGACTGTCTCCAATGGAATGTTTTATGGCCTCTCCAGTGACTTTATTAACCAAGGAAAAACAAGGGCATCCTTCTTCGTCCTTCACTCTTGTGCTGTACTTCTCATCTTTGTACCATTTCTACAAGAACAATCACAAATCAGCCTCCAGAGGACAAGCACAAATCAACCTCCAGAGGCAATCAACCCAGAAAATTAACCCGTACGAAGCAGACAGATCAATCAGGTAGTCAAAATCTTTAAAGTGGGTAAAGATTTTTAAACAAGAAGTCATCAAATTTACGCAATAACTTAACCAGAAGGTTCTGACATAAACTCACTTGGAAGTCATCAGACGGATCAGATGGGGCGAGAATCACTTTCCCATCTCTGATAGTTAGGCCAAAATTGGGCTCGGCCTTAGAATAAATCCTGACAGTGGGTTTATTAGACAGACCAGTCCCAGACTCAGAGCCATATTGATGGTGTCCAAAAGATGGCAGATGAGGCTGGAAAGAATGGTGGCTCTCGCGCTGCTCATGAGAAACATGGATCACACCAGCCCTTGGCGGAGGTGGGGCACCATACTCAACCTCTTCGACATACGGCGTCGGTATTGGTGGTGGCGGTGGCGGTGGCGCAAAGTTCTCATCTTGATAGTATCCAGATGGGGGAGGAACAAACTCAGATTGCGGGCGATAGGGTGGAGGTTGATCAGGATGGAAGGTGCCTGGAGGTGGGTAGTACTCCCTTTTCCGTTCCTCCTCGTAATCGTCGTCTCCTCTGTGGTGGTGATGGTGGTGGGTGTGGCGGTTGTGAGGGAACTCCATGGTTGTAAAGAAAGGACTGCACAATGTTGTGTCTGATAGAGTCTGATAGATGAGCCAGTTATTTGACCCGGGACTTTGTAGCGAGAACGTGGACATACAAGAATGGAAAATGCCGCTTTTTGGTATCTACTGGGGGTTGCAGTTGCCAGCTGCACATACCTTCATCATTAAGAAATAACATTGTTAATTAATAGAACATACAAAAATATGATAAGATTACAGCATTGACATGGAACGTTATTATGACGTCTTGTTATTCTTAATTGTGGGGGTTTTAAGTTATCATGGAGATTAAGTGGCATTTTTGCCAAGATTTTGATGCATTTTATAATGGTGGCCACTGGCTAGAAGTGGGTGTAACGTGCCCACCACAACTCAAGAATAGGGAACTTTTTCCTTTGTTTAAGTATATTTAATAAGTAAAATTTTAATAATCTTATTTTTACATATATTTTTATATAAATAATTTTTAAAATTTATTCAATATGTAAATACAATTGCTAAGAGTTTAATAAATATATAAAATTAAGTTATCACATAAAATATGGCAGTATAAATTTTTTGATAATCTTGTAAGATATAATGAATAAAATGTTAATTTACATATAAAAATCAATTTAAAAGGAAATTAAATTCGCACAAGGTTAATTTATTTAATCATTAATTTTTTAATTTTTTAACAAATATGTAAGTATGATTGTTTTTATAAATCTTTGGTTGATAATTTTCGTGAAAATCATATCCTAGGTTAATACCCTCTCCATAAAGAAATCCTAATTTATTAGGTAGAGGCCCAAGCCCAAGCTTAAGCTCTAGCCGATTTATTATTTTTAAATTTTTTAAAAAACTACATCATTTTGTCGATAAAGTCCCAAGTCAGCTCGATCAACCTGGGCCTGGTCTGTTAATTTGGGTCAAGAAATTGTCATGCCTAAAAAAAAAGGAAGAAATAAAAGGGAGCTACACTTCCTTTAAGGAATTGAAATTAATAAAAGAACAAAGTAACGAAATATGAGATGCTCACAGCTTGCGGTTGAAATTGGCAAAGCACATGTATACTACTTTCATGCAATAAAAGCAAGAAAAAACTGATAAACAGAAGTTAAATCTCTAAAAATTTTATGGAGAGAAAATCGAAAAATCTTCGTTTTTAACCACCCGATCACGTCATCGCTCTGATACCATGTGTAATACGTAACGGTACCTTAGTTACGTATCCTGGATCGAACGTGAAAGGGCAAAAAAAGAAGAAATGCTGAAATACCTAATTTCGGTCTCTGTAACTTCAAACGAACTTTCCAAAGCCATAACGAGCGCGAATCCATCACCGCCTTCACGAGAACTGCTCCTCGGGACACGAGTAAGGTCTTTTTACAATTTTCTCAAAACGTAAGCTCTCTTAACGGGTCAAAGAATCCTTATGCTTAAGATTGATATATCAGCAACTACAGGAGACCTTAACCTTTATATATAACATCCATATTGGGCTTCCCTATCACAAGACCGATATGGGTCTGGTCTACACTAATTGGGATCCATTTTCTACACAGACTTCAACCCATTGCTTTAGATTATTTATTGGTCCACTTTATTATCTTTATCTGGATCAAATTACGTAACTTGATCGATAAGTTATTAAAAAACAAAAAAAATGCAATTAATAGTTGTCCAACTTTATGAGAAAGGACAAAATTGTCCAACATTCTCCCCCTTGGACAAGTATTAATTGCAGTTTTGACTCAAGTTTAAAAAAATTTAAAAACCTGGTCAAGCCACGCTACTACATTAGTCGATTAGGTTTAAAAACAAAAATTTGATCCAAAGATAAGGAAAGTCCATCATTCCGTCCTGTAAGACTTTCAATATCGAAAAGTATCAA